>JAXIVJ010008274.1:0-56370 GCA_036785665.1 Chirona hameri
TCATGGAGTGGCCATCAGGGGATTCACGCACAAAGGCAGAACGACGCACCCTTCACAGCGCGCCAAACAAAGCGCGCACTCCTGGGAGGATGCAGGGGGAAGGGTGCCGAACATTATACTTGGTCTGCGTATGGACGTGATGAAACCGCTGGAATGAGGTGCGATGCGGCGAATTGCCACCTGTTTGTCTTGGTGTTACTGCTAGCGTCCGCGGTCTGTTCGTTAGCCGCCTGCGCACTATGCTGTATCGCACTTCTCCGGTGCCTGCGCGTTATACTGTACCTACTGTGCCTACTGTACTGCGGAACAGGCTACCTTTGCAGGCATTGCGAAGTGCACGCTGATTAGGATGGTTCGTATGTGGAAATTGCCTTTTACACCGATAAATGCATACATGCGAAACATGAAACACCTTATTAGCACTCTCGGCTTAAGCCATGTGTGAGTGTAGTGAATTAAGTCCAATGGAGTTAAAAACCGAACCTTACAGTCAAACCAAATAAAACAAAACAACATTACCGGGACCTCCCTTCAATGTAAATAGGGCCGCAAATTTGTTAACCAACAACTCCGTCATTGTGCTTAGTTACACTGAGCTACTACATCGATCGGAGACACGTCGCGGTTTTGGCAGCACTGCAGCCTCGGAGGATCGTTATCGGGTGCGATTGGGCACCGCGAGTCGAGTGTACCTGCCGATGGCGGAGTTGGCAGGTCGCGGCCTGTCAGCGCTCTCCGGTCAGTAAACATCAGCGCGGCCGACCAATTGCCGTCATCAGAGCGACAAACGTCCGACAAATGACCAATGACCAGTCGGACAAATGACCGTTCGCGTCGCAGCCAGCAACTGACCGATTGATTTCCAGACAGAGCAACGAGCGACGGCCGAGTGAGTGTTTCGATCACCATCGACGCCCTGATCTGACCGCCGATGGCTCGATGAACGCCACTGGGTCTGTATGTCGGCCAGTGTCGTAAGGAACTTGGTTATGATAATGATGATGATGACGATGATGATGATGGTAATGATGATGACTTGATATACATCTATCGGCTGGAGTAGAAAATACTGTGCTATGCGGCACAGTAGCAGGGGCGTCGCCACGGATTTTAAAAAAACTGGGTGGACGCAGTCACAGTCGCAGTCAAAAACACAAATTGTTGACGGGGGGGGGGGGGGGGGTGCAGCACTGGCGGATCTAGGGCTCGAGTTTGGGGGGCAAAAATTACGCTCAGCTTCATCTGCGAAAAGTCGTTGACCCGGGGGGGGGAGGTAGCGTCAGGTCGCGTCAGCACGAAGAGTGGTTGAGCGGGAGGGGGGGGGGGGGGGCTGAGCCGGGTCGCAGCTTGAAACAAAATACGGGGGGAGGGGGGGTGACGTCGGGTCCTCAACGCAAAACAGTCGTGTACAGGGGGGGGGGGGGGGGGAGGGGGGAGTTTTCCCCCTAATTTTCCGCGCCCCGCTGGGGTATTCAGCCGAACACGCCCCCCGTTATCTTCCGATCAAATAACCGCAGGGAGGGGCGCAAGGCCGCAATCGAAAGCTCTCAATGAGACACGTCTAAAGAATACGCGAAGTTTTCAAAATAATGTCACATGTCAGGTCACAGCCAGATCAAGGGTCAAAATCGAGGTATTTGAGTTAATGGGCATACTTTACAGGAAAATCCTTATAGATTGCGACTATTCTCGCACAAAGTATTCTCAAAGGTATAATTAATTTCCCACATAAGCGAAAGGCAAATGGTAAGCAAAGATCAAGGTCAAGGCCAGGTCACAAAAGGTCACTATTGGCAAGAAGTCTTCGAAAGCCATGCGACACATGTTTTATGGGTTATTTTACACGTATAATTCGATAGTAGCAGCTATTTTCACAACCAGACCCCATACCCGCGGGTGAAGGTCAGGTCACATAAGGAAAACATTTGAAATTGATTAATCTAAATACAAAAGCCATGTTTCTAGACCAGTTTTGTCTCAGAAACACAGTACTGGCATTTAGTTGTCTGTATCTGGTTACTAGAATAAAAACATGCAACTTAAACAAAATGACGTCATGAGTTATTTATATTTAGGGAGCCATAAGTCGGTTAAAAATACAGATATTGCTTTGAAATTTGGTTTGTATATCGTCCATACTTGGTTTTCCAATATATATTCAGTTTTGTTTTCTTTAATATCGTTGAAAATGTTGATTTCGCGGATTTTTTCCCCGAAACATCAATTTTTGAGATTTGGGGGGTAAAAATATCAAAATTCCAAAAATCTGAGATAGCCATTTTGAAGAGAATGTTATTTTCTTGCTGTAAACTTTATGTTTGCAATTTGCTTCAGCAATCGGTGTTCTACGATTTTTCAAACATTTATCATTTTTACACGAAAAATGACATGAGATGACGTCACTAAAACGTCATTATCTCCTAAAGTACCCAACCAATTTCTTCTTTTTTTGCCCCGAATGCCCCCCCCCCCCCCTGGATCCGCCAGTGGGTAGCGGCCGTTAGCGAGAAGTGGTTGAGCGGGGGGGGGGGGGGTAGAGCGGGCCGTGTCTGCCATCCACTGCTGCACATTCTGCCGTATTGGGGGGGGGGAATCACGGTTTCAGGACCTTTGGGGGGGGGGGGGGACAGGGGTGATAAAATTAACCGTCATGCTGGACGACGATGGAGAACAAAAATTTTCTTTTTCTTGCCAGGTTGGCTATTTTTTCATCACAAATGATCCATCAGAGGAGCCATATGCTATACTTTTGCATGCGTGTGCTTTTTACATCGAATCGTGGAATATTCGAGGGCAATTTCTACTGAATTGGTTTACACATGAAAATGCACAGTCTACCAAAAAAAAAATACGCGTCCCAGTCTACCAAAAAAAATACGCGTCCCACATAGCAACAGTTATATCAGTTTGGCAGCATATTAGACCACAAACATAGTTTTTTTTTAGACCATACAAAACTACTTAGTTGTCTGCAAACTACTATTTCAGTCGACAGCGGTTTGGGAGAACCGCGGAAGACCACTCATTGACTTTGAACGGGAGACTCTCCGCCGTCCAACCCGCGGATCCGCTGGTTTTATCAATCAACTTCGCTGCATAGTAGAAATGGTATACATTTTGGAACAAATTTAGAAACCCAGAGTATATTTTAGATTGTTGACCAATGACCATTGAGGGATGATGGCAGCATTTTAAAACCTTAATTTGGAGCAATCGTCGCTTTTGGAAGCGACGCATTTGATTTTTTTATAGCAATTATGTGAAGCACCTCCTTCTTCAGAGTTCAAGGTAAGGTTAAGTTAAAATAATTAATAATATAGTTGCTCAAAAAGTAGATAAAATAAATCGCATAGCAAGTAGGGCAAACTAAACATGTCAACACATCAGACTTGGCACGTTACTGGTGGTGTTGTGGTAATTTGGGACATCAAGACATCAAACATTCATGTTATTGGTGGTGTGTTGGTGTCTGAAAGTCATCCCAAGCAAAGGGTTGTCAGTTTAAAGGGAGAAAACGGTAAACAACTGTAACCCCGGACACTTTTTTCTCCTTTTTTTCTTCTTTTCATGGTGATGTAGTGTGTCGGTATCGACTTTATCACCAATAGCATGCAAAGTATGGCATTAGGATGTGTCTGGTGTTAATTTTGTCTACCCTACCTGTAAAAAGTCTGATGAAATTAAAAACTGTTTGTATTTGATGTTCGGTTCAGTAATTCACCCCCCCCCCCCCCCAATTGGCGCGGCGACTGCCCCATCAACTTTGATTTTGGCCCCACCATTTTTATGTTCTGCCCCACCAACTTTTTCAGATTTGAAGGTTTCCTAGTGTTAAACTGTTCAATTTTTCACCTCAGCCATGCAAAGCAACCATCCAATATGATATTCAAACCCCACCAACTTGCTCTGAAAAGCTCAACCCATACTGTCTATGAGATGGTCTGGGGGGGTCCAGGGGCGCGACAGCCCCTGGTAGGTTCTGCAGCGAGCGAATGTGAGCAGCACGTTCTAAACATGGGTCCCTGCGACCTTAATTGCTGTAAATGTTAGGTAAAGTTTGATTATGTATCATATGATTGGTTAATAGTTATGGATATGGTTATGATTGGTTATGTATGATGATGTACATTTACAGCAATTCAAAGGTAATAACAAAACTGTATTGTGCATACGTTATACCACATTTGGAGTATTGTGTACAAGCCTGGTCTCCAACATATGAGAGGTTGCTGGTTGTTAGAAAGAGTTCAAAAAAGGGCAACAAAAATGGTTAGTTGTCTTGGTAGTTTTCCTTATGAAGATAGATTAAAGAAACTGGGTATGTTTTCACTTAGATATAGAAGGCTAATAATATAGCATTCTATATCTAAGTGGATATAGGAGGATCTGATTGATAATATAGGAGATCTGATTGAAAGTCTTCAAATTTGTAAATGGTCTGAATTCTGGATATTTAAAGGGAATGTTTGAAGTTCAATAGGGAAAATCGAGGTATGTATGTATGTATTCGTAAAAATCTCCACATCGTGGCTCTTCCGATTTCAGTCAATACAGTAAACACAATTATAAAAGCACAAATCAGTAAACACGTTTAAAATAACTAAACTCCATCACCCTTTAGCCATCTCAGTACACCCGCGTGAAAAAGACCGGGCGACTCGACTATCCTAAGCTGAGCTGGTAGACGGTTCCAGGCGGTGGTGGCTCGACATATAAATGATCGGCGAGCGAGCTCCGTGCGCACGCGTGGAGTTTGCAGCATCATGCTCCCCGATCCCCGCGTGGTCCGGTCGGATACGTTTGCACGAGGAAACACAAGTGCGCGCAGATGGTCAGGCGACTTCGGCGACCTCAGTATCTGGTAGAGTACCACCAAGTCACGTTCAGTCAGCAGCTCTTCTAAACCACCCAAGTGACTTTAGAGCGGGCGAAATGTGTTGTGACCTTTTCAGTCCTGTGATGATTCTGGCACCACAATGTAAAGCCTTCTGTATCCTATATTTTTGAGTTTTTGAGCAGCTTCCCACATAGTCAGGCAGTATATGATGTGGGGATGAACAAGCCCTTCGATTATGGTCTGTTTTGTCTCGGGTGGTAATTGATGGCTCAGCTTCGCCAATCCCACCAGTATATTGTAGCAGCACCTGACGATGGCAGATATTTGGAGTTCCCAATTTAAACCAGTCTAATATTACCCCGAGGACCTTAACTTAGAAGAAGAAGGTCTGATGTTTTGCGATCCAAAACGGATTTCAAAACTTTCGTCAGTGAAAAGTCGCTTAGATTTCACAACCAAAAGATCTGTTTTAGTGGGATTAATTTTGAGACGATTTTGCGTAAACCAATTTAGGACAGTGTCCAGCGTGGTCTCCACTCTGACACTGAGGTCACCAACGTTAGCCGGAGTATCCACATCAATAAATTGCGCGTCGTCTGCATACATAATGAGCTGGCCATGGTGAATAAAAGAAGTCAAGTCATTAGTGAACAATAAAAAGCAGAATCGGCCCCAAAGTACTCCCCTGTATTTGCGTGCGTCACTGGGAGCGGCATCGAACACCCTGCTACATGCTGCGCTCGACCCTCGAGCCACCCCCGGAACCAATGGTCATCAACACCATACCATCTGAGCTTCTCCAGGAGCCGACAATGCTGCACGCTGTCAAACGCCTTGGACGTATCAGTCGTCGTCAACGTCGAGACGAGGCCACGGTCCATGGTGCTAATAAGCATGTTGACAGCACACAACATCGCCGACTCCGTGGAGTGGCCCGGACAGAAGCCATGCTGTTCGGCGCACATGATGTGATGCTCGGTTAAATATGTCGACAACTGGTTTCCAAGGTAGAGGTCATCAGCATAAACTCATTATGAAACAAACTAGGACTAGGCTATGGCAGTATTTTTCAGTAGAAGGGTTGTAGGACATTGGAATATGCTACCAGGGGATGTCGCTGATGCAGTGACACTTGCTTCCTTCAAAAGTAGATTATATAAATACTTTACAGAGAAGGGATTAGTTCATAAATTCTCGTGGGATTAGCCTTCTTGTATGCAGGTAGAGTAAGGTGATTTGAAGGAGCGATACTGGTGTGTGTGTGTGTGGGGGGGGGGGGGGGGTGCAACCTCGGATGGGCCCAACAGGCTCTTTGTTGCACTTTTATTTTATGTCTCTTTATGTATCGTTTTTGGTGACGTCATAGCTTTGTTATTACTGGTGCACTTTTCTGTCTGTCATAAATGAAAACAAAATATTCCCATTAAATGACAAATATTGCTTAGGACCTGTCTATACTCTCTTCTTCTATAGGGGCCTCAAGAACTGTACAATGTCCTTAATCTTGCATCAGCTACAGAGTAGCTTATCCAGAGTTTCTGCAACTTTATTTTTTTTTCAGGTATGATCAATATTTCACAAGAGTATAAATATAAATATTGCTTCAACGAGCGATACTGCATTAGTGTTGCTGGAGAACCATTTTCCAACTTTCGATTTGGTTGGAAACCATAGTCTATTTTTACCACCCCTGGGGGGGCATGGCCCCTTGGCATATCCATGGCTCCTTGTCCCCCCCCCTGGATCCACCCCTGGATGCGAAACTATTTTAGCGAGTGTTCGTGGACACTTATTTTTGCGAATCTTCTTCGCTATCGCCCAGCAAGCTAGTATCTATGATGCATTTCCAACATCCCCTCATTTTTGAACTGGGGGACGCGTCTCCCCTCCCCCCGTAACCGCCGACGCCCATGCACAGTAGGTATACGTCAGGCGTTTGATGCGAGAGACATCTATCGGCTGGAGTAGAAAATGCTGTGCTATGCGGCACAGCATGCATCAGGCGTTTGATGCGAGAGACATCTATCGGCTGGAGTAGAAAATGCTGACCTCGTGTCCGCTCGGCAAACACAGAGAGGATGGAAGGAATGGAAAGAAAAACAAGATTCACCACCTGCCCAGGATTTTGACCTTCCACTTCTACCAAAGTGGGTTAAAAACTTGTCTTGTATCACGTCTCGGGAAGATATAACGGAGAACTTATTACAGAAATGCAAGAAGTAGGCGTAGCAAAGCTAACTCGCTGTATAGACATAGCAAGGCTTCCAGCAGCTATTGTTATCAGCACAATGAAGAAAAAACCGTTTCACAATTATCCTGTAGAGTTCTACTATGCTGAACAGCTATGGTGTATCTGCGATCTGTAAAGCTTTCTGTCATAATGATAATTATAAGCACTGGCGGATCCAGCCTCTCTCCGTGGGGGAGGGGACATCTTTTTGTGGCAAAAAAACACCCCATTTGTTTCTCCGCGGATTTGGGACGGTCACTTTATTTTTTATTCGAGCTTAAGAAATTCGCTTTTCAAATTCACAAAAATTGATTTTGTGGATTTTTTTTGTAAAGTCTATTTTTATTTTTGGGAGTCAAAAACCCAAAATTTCGGAAATCCAAGATAACCATTTTGAGCAAAATGTCATTTCCTTTCTTTTAAGATTATTATTTGCAATTTTCTTCAAAACTCTATTTTCTACGATTTTTCACAAGCATGTACTGTTTTTCCACCAAAAATGGCATGACATGACGTCATTAAAACGTCATCTACCAAAATATTACATCAATTTCATTTAAGTTTGGTGAAAAGACGTAACATTGATGCAGGATAAGGTATTAAAAGTTTCATATTGATATATATCATAGTTTTTAAGTTATTGAGAAAATACGGGGGTACAGATTCTGCCCCCCCCCCCCCCCCCGAGGGGCGCGGGTTAAGTGTCACTGGGGCTGCTTGAATTGCATCAGGTGCGCTGTTTTGTCTATCATTGAAAGAAAAGGATACACAAAAACTTGCAATTAAATCACGTTTTCATGCAGTTTTCTCCTAAATCATTGTTTGTCACGTTCAGTGCAGGAAACGCGCGGGAGGGGGGGGGCATACTTTTATTGAATGCCCCCCCCCCCCCTCAGATTCCTGCGGGGGGATTTTCCCCTGATGCGCCCCCTGGATCCGCCATTAATTATAAATAATGTTTATAAGTGGGGATAGGGAACAGCAGGAAATAAAATCAGAATGAGCGAAAATGTCAAACCACCATTGCATAGGTCAGCCGAGGAGTCACGCACCGTGATATGCGAATGGCGTGCTGCATACGTATACGTCCTTAATAGCATTTGGACGGGGTAAAAAGGAAGCTTGTTTAATGCACATGAGGGCTTTGTGGCATTAATTTCCATGGACCGCATGCATGCTGATGAATGGAGCTATAAATCCTGTCCACGAAATATTTCACTCACCTCATCAGCAGGTCGTGATCGTGTTTGCCAACAACATTCACTGGATAGTCCTTCTGCAGTTATGTCTTCCGACAAAGGTTGCATGTAAGACCGGGTGTCTAGGGATAATTCACTATTTTATAATGAAACATATTTTCTCAATAGTAAAGTTTAAAGCAATGCCGTGAACTTTCTCCTTACTATAACAAATCATATACTTCAAGGCATGATTTGACAATATAAAAGTTCTGAAATATTTATAAACTAATGCATATAAAGTGTATACAATGACTTTTAAGCACGCTAAACACGCTATAATGTCCGAAAGCCGCAAGACGCTTTGAAATCAAATAAAGCATCTACGCGGAAACGTTTAACGTTGGCCATTTGGCCAGAAATGATGTGACACAGCAATCACACGAAAGGCAAACAGCCGCGCTGCAGTGACTGTGCGCACAGTACTGAGCGTATTTCAGGCGCGGAGCACGTGCCGGGCGCGGAGCACGTGCCGGGCGTGGACATACCTCATAAGTAAGCGCCGGTGCTGCGCAAAGTAAGCAGGAGGGACGCGGGGCGCGGGGAGGCGAGCGGGGGCTGCTGGGGCACTGTCGTGGCCACGTCGAATGTATCACTGACGGCATGACCGAACCGCATTAGTCAGCCTCGGCCGAGCCCAGTATTGGAGCCAGTGTACAGACGCCACCTTATAATCAGGGCCCATGCTCACAAATATCACTCACTCAGCTGCGGCGGCGCGACGGTAACCTCCGTGTAAAAGTGACTAGTTACATAAGGTGAAGGAAGACAGTTAAATAGATACCGATCCACGAGTATAAGCGGCTGTGTGGTTGGTGCATACCGACTTTGTGGCAATCATCTCAGCCATTGTGCATCAGAAATTATAGCGGTGATTGTGCTAAGTATAATGACATAGGCGTCGTACGGAAAAGAGCGTAACTATAACCAAGCTCTGTTCTATCACTACGTCCGTTGAAGCTATATTACTAATGCGGCTATCGGGTTTTTGTTATGGGGGTTTCCGTGACAACCACGTCTATGCCTGTGTGATCTTAAGTCAAACATTTTATCTCATTTGCCTTGCTGGCCGATTGTTTAACATTTGCATTATCCGTGATATAAATGATCCCAGGCGTTGCGGAGCTAGCTGTTGTGTCTATTCCGTTATCATTGTATGTTTTAAACTAAGCAGTATTTATCCAACCAGTAAGGCGCCGTAGTTGGCGATGAACGAGCGAGCGCGAAGGAAATGTATGGGGAATTTCAACTTGATCGGGCAAGTAGTTTCTGAGATACAAAAAAGAGTGCGCACGTGCGCACGTGCAGAGGCACCCACCTTTGACTCGTGGGAAAGTGGGAGCTGAGAGGTCCCTAACCACACACCAAATTTCAACACAATCGGCTCGGCCGTTTCAGAGATATAGAATAGGGGTGCACACGTGCGCACGTGCAAAGCCACCCCACCCCTGACTTGTGGAAAGGCGGCGGCTGAGGGGTCCCTAACAATACTCCAAATTTGCACACACTCGGCCCAGCCGTTCCTGAGATATAGAATAGGGGTGTGCACGTGTGCACGTGCAGAGGCACCCACCCCTGACTTGTGGGAAATTGGCGACTGAGGGGTCCCTAACCACACATCAAATTTGCACACAATCGGCTCAGCCTTTTCAGAGTCTTTGCGAGAAAACACTTTTCAACACCCCTCATGCGGCACGCGCCACGCGCAGTGGTAGCCACTCACATGAGTCGGCACTGGTCTCAAACAGGGTAGGTTGGATGGGGCTGCTCAGCGAAGAAGTCAGCTTGTCAATCAGACGTGTGGTTGCAGAGATATGAGCTTCTCAAAAGCGTCGCCACGGGTCGGGTCGGGACGGTTCGGGCCGGGCCGGGCCGGGCTGGGCCGCTCATATTCAGATTTTCCCATATACCACGGAAGGACGAGCGAGCGCTTCGCGCTCGCTCGTAATAACACTAATCCCCGCACCCACTATATAACCGTACCGAGAAGTACGAAGTGATTCGCGGTAAAAACCGAACATCCGAACAGTTTGCGGGTGAAGACAAGTTATGTGTGAAATGGTCAGTATCTATGGTCAACTGGTCAACTATGCGAGCGTGTGGTCTGTACCCAGCTTATGTCGTACCTCACATCCCACCATGTACTATGCCCGCAGCAGTACGGTTTCAGGCCGGGCCTGTCCACGGAGGCGGCCCTGCTCGACGCTGTCACTTTCGCAACAGACAACATCGACATACGCATGATGACGTCACTCATCACAGCTGACACGTCTAAGGCCTTTGACAGCGTCGAGCACGGACGTCTCCTGGACAAGTTGGAATGGTATGGTGTCCAACGCGAGTGGTTCTCGGCCTGGCTGCGGGGTCGTACCCAGACCGTGCGGGGTGGATCGTGCGCACTGGACGTGACTCACGGGGTGGTCCAGGGATCCATCTTAGGACCTGTGCTCATCCTCATTTTCACCAACGATCTGCCACAGCACCTCCCACACGGAAGGATCCTGATGTACGCTGACGACACTCAGTTCCTTGATGCTGACTTTCCATCAAACTTTCAGGCCCTAAAAACTCGTATTGAGAGCTCTCTCCTTATAGCTATGAAGTGGTTCACACAGAACCGTCTAAAAATCAATCCGGATAAAACGGAGATGATCATCCTCAGATCTCGCCGTCAAAACGTCACTGCCGACTTCTCTGTTTATTTCGGCAACGACGAAATTTCTCCCTCACAAAGCGTCAAGGTGCTGGGTGTTGTCATCGACCCACACCTGTCATGGAACCGCCACGTCTCGTCGGTCGTTCAGCGTTGCTATTGTGTGCTGGTAGGTCTCGTACGAATCCGTCATAAGCTGCCGAAATGCGTCAGACGCCTGCTAGTCGAGGCTCTCGTCTTCCCTCACATCCGTTAATGCATAACGGTGTGGGGAAACTGTACCGCGGCACAGAGGCAGCGCGTGCAAAAGGCGATCAACTTCGGTGTCCGCATTGTGACTGGCCTCAGTCGGGGCGATCATGTCACCCCGTCATTACGGGAGCTCGGGTGGCCTAATGTTGATGACATGATCAACGAACGTGACATTGCCGCTGTGCGCCACCTCATCACTGCTCCCAGCGCCTCAGAACCGCTGCGCCGTCGGGTGGTAAGGCGTGCCAACGTGTCCGCCCGCCACACGCACGCCAGTGAAGGCGGCCAGCTCGAGCTTCCCCGCGTGCGGACGGAATTCGCAAAGCGCAGCTTCATGTACCGAGCCACGAGTGCCTGGAACGCCCTAACACCAGAGGCTAGGCGATAGCCCGTCTGCATGCTGCATCTACATATGTACCGGGATATGGTTGCGATCGATGTCAGCGGGGTCGGTCTGTGTTGCCACTCTTTTGCCGCTGTGTTTTATCATCTGTATTATTATCATCATATGATGCTGTATTTTGTACTTTTATCTTGGTGTACTTCATTTGTGTAATGACGTGGATACCATAAAATCCATACTATGGAGGGCCCTAATACATATATCTGTATCTGTATCTGTCAGTTACAGTTGGGCAGCGAATAAGTATATAATAGCATTTCTTAAAATATATTTGGTTCAGAGTTTTTGAATGAATGGATTGCTAACTACTCCCATCCGGTTACGCATGTTCGGCTCACTGGCATCATATAGTGACAAAAGCGGTGAAACCTATGCCTATGCAACCTATGCAACCTATGCATTTTTCGGCTAATATTAAGGAGAAATGTCAAGTTATCCGAAGGATTGTTCTAGTTCAGGTCAGTCTTTGGGGTTTGGCGCGTTTGCAAGCCGCCGTCGAATGCAGGTTGCCCTGGTACCAGTCAATCAAGGTCAAAACGAGTACCGAAACGGTTCAAACACGTCTCGCTCGACTGATCGATTCAGGCGTCCGACCCTACATCATGGTAACCTTGCGAACGGACATCACCCGCCTACCGTGTCATTATTTGCTATCTCCTTGTCAATATGTGAAAGTTGGCCTAAGTTTTGCTCGGTTTTTCTTCGTATGAGCTGTAGCGTCATACGATGAAATTGCAATTGATATCGAAAGGCATGGAGATAATGGGTAAAGGTCGCAACATGAAGAGAACATAAACTAAATATAACATAGAAAATTAAAGCAAATCAATCAATTATAAAATAAATTTATAAATAACAAATGGGTGAACAAGCATACAAATATACATTGTAGGCTATATTTCGCATTTATCAGCAACCTGTTCGGGGAAAATTAATCATTCAAAATCGTAAAAAATGAGAACCATGTTTACATGTTTTTCAGAGTTTGAAGATTTCCATTGGGCCGTCGCTCGGAAAGTGGGAGGAGCTTGTTTGTGTGTCCGTGTGTCTGTCCACGGAGCATATTACCACGTGGAGCCCAAACGGCCGGGCCGATTTCGACGCCGGTGGCACCGTTCGATGCTGCAAAACGGCGGACAGATTCTGGTACCGGTTGCGAATCGATTGGCGACACGTGGAATGTGATACGTGCCGCCACGTGGGCCTCTACAAAAACAAACTTTGACTTCCTCTACAGGTCAGACGGTTGGTGACACAGGCTTGATACTCGCAGGTCACGCGCGCGATACAGCGACCCAGATTCCATTGGGGTCGCCGACCCCGAAGGGGGCAAAATAAACACCCCAGGGGAGCAAAACGAAATTACGATTTTGACCCCAAGGCAATGATGCCCCGATCGCATTACCGGCCACTAGTCTAGAGTAACTGAAGACTGTCGCTGAAAAGGCTTGATCGTTGGATGTAGAAACCACGCCAGCCAACATTTACAGCGCACATCTCGAACTCCCGCCCTAGGGCAGACACCCTATGAGCTGAGCAGTACCCGGCTGTTCCGCGCGCGTCCCTGGTGACTGGAACTGGCCGACGGCGTCGGGGGAAGGGGAGGGGGCAGACAGTGGCTTTTGGCGCGTCTGCGGTCGGATGGAACTTCGCCTCGTGGGCTAATATGTCCATCAATCGAACATACACAAGCACTCGGCAATTATTAACGCTAATGGTCCGCTGATGGGCAAGGGCGAATCTAGCCGTGTTTTTTGGAGGGGAAATATTTCCGTATTTCCACGTATTTCCACGAACAGTTGTTGAGCGGGGTGGGGGATGAGGGTGGATGGGGGGGGGGGGGTAGCGGGTCGTCAGCGAAAAGTTGTTGGCCGGAGGAGAGGGGGGGGGGGGGGAAGCTAGCCAACAGCCGTCAGCGAGAAGTTGTTGAGCGGTGGGGGGTAGAACGGGCCGTCAGCCGTCCGCCACTGTACGTCCGGCCGTTTTTTTTTTGGGAGGGGAAAATCGCGATTTCAGGACCTTTGGGGGGGCCATGGCCCTTTGGCGCCCCCCCCCCCCCCCCCCCTCTGGATCCGCCCCTGCTGATGGGCGCAGAATCATCGGCTGTCACACAAATTAGAGGCCCGAGCTGCAGCCCTTTGACATATACGGCGGAAGGCGCGCATACTGCAGCGATGTGTCGTAACCTTACTTCCATGATAAACGACGGGTCCGGAGTGACACTGGAGTGAAAGACAAGACGAAAGTAAAAACTGATTCATTAATCGGCAATGCTTTTGAGTGGTAGTTCTCGGTCAGTTTGTCTTATACTGTACGTGTGGAGAAATAGTATCAGTGGTCGCATTGAGAGTGTGCTACCACTTTTGTACCGAGCGCCGGTGCATATTGGCATCGCCAGTCAGAAACCTGTATTTTGTTTTATTCATCCTCTATACTGGTTAAAAATAAGCATAAACCGTTATTCACACGTCTTGCTTCTTAGTCACCCAGGCCGTTACTGACCCGACTCCTGATGCTGCTCTTTTGATACATGGATAAATACGAATCGTATTTCTTCTTTTCCTAAGACAGCAGATAGCAATGGTGGTTGTCGACACAGTTATCCAAGTCTACCTGGTGTGAAGTTGTTAGACAGGTTATTTACTTTACCGACAGATAGTTCCAGTTTAAACTGGTTCGCTCCATGAAAAACATGCGCACCAACAGAAGCCTTGAAATCATTACTCGGCTAATACACCCCGCTGCAGCCTTCCACTTTATTTCTGGAATTCAGGATTCTGTGTACTGTACTTAAGTAGTTTATTCGATATTGGTGAGGGTAAGTAGCGTTGCTGATGTTCATGGCAATTCGGCTTGGGATGACGACTTGGGATCAAGCCATGCAAGAGTATACATATGCAACGAACATTTGCTGCAGGCAGTGCTGTACAATCGAGCATAGATAAGTTCCTTATTATCCATGGCTTATGCTGAGGCAGAGTACATTTGAGTAATGTATGTAACTGTTGAAAACATTTTGCTGATAGCCTGAAGTGTAGGTTTACAAGCCAGCTGAAGGATAGTTTAAAATTCGTAATCTATGAAGCCGAAGTGAGCTTAATCTGTAGCGAGCCTATACAAGATATGAATGTGTAATTCTGGTTTCGAGCATACCGCACTTCTCCGGGACATCACGAAATGGGAGCGGTACGCCACTTCCCCGGGACATCACGAATTGGGAGCGGTACACCACTTCCCCGGGACATCACAAAATGGGAGCGGTACACCACTTCCCCGGGACATCACGAAATGGGAGCGGTACACCACTTCCCCGGGACATCACGAAATGGGAGCGGTACACCACTTCCCCGGGATATCACGAAATGGGAGCGGTACACCACTTCCCCGGGATATCACGAAATGGGAGCGGTACACCACTTCCCCGGGACATCACAAAATGGGAGCGGTACACCACTTCCCCGGGACATCACGAAATGGGAGCGGTACACCACTTCCCCGGGGCATCACGAAATGGGAGCGGTACACCACTTCCCCGGGATATCACGAAATGGTAGCGGTACACCACTTCCCCGGGATATCACGAAATGGGAGCGGTACACCACTTCCCCGGGGCATCACGAAATGGGAGCGGTACACCACTTCCCCGGGACATCACGAAATGGGAGCGGTACACCAATTCCCCGGGACATCACAAAATGGGAGCGGTACACCACTTCCCCGGGATATCACGAAATGGGAGCGGTACACCACTTCCCCGGGATATCACGAAATGGGAGCGATACACCACTTCCCCGGGACATCACGAAATGGGAGCGGTACACCACTTCCCCGGGATATCACGAAATGGGAGCGGTACACCACTTCCCCGGGATATCACGAAATGGGAGCGGTACACCACTTCCCCGGGACATCACAAAATGGGAGCGGTACACCACTTCCCCGGGGCATCACGAAATGGGAGCGGTACACCACTTCCCCGGGGCATCACGAAATGGGAGCGGTACACCACTTCCCCGGGGCATTACGAAATGGGAGCGGTACACCACTTCCCCGGGATATCACGAAATGGGAGCGATACACCACTTCCCCGGGATATCACGAAATGGGAGCGGTACACCACTTCCCGGGACATCACAAAATGGGAGCGGTACACGACTTCCCCGGGGCATCACGAAATGGGAGCGGTACACCACTTCCCCGGGACATCACAAAATGAAAGCGGTACGCCACTTACCCGGGACATCACGAAATGGAGCGGTACACCACTTCCCCGGGGCATCACGAAATGGGAGCGGTACACCAATTCCCCGGGACATCACGAAATGGGAGCGGTACACCACTTCCCCGGGAGATCACGAAATGGGAGCGGTACACCACTTCCCCGGGGCATCACGAAATGGGAGCGGTACACCAATTCCCCGGGACATCACGAAATGGGAGCGGTACACCAATTCCCCGGGACATCACGAAATGGGAGCGGTACACCACTTCCCCGGGACATCACGAAATGGGAGCGGTACGCCACTTACCCGGGAGAGTACGAAATGGGAGCAGTACGCCACTTACCCGGGAGATCACGAAATGGGAGCGGTACGTCACTTCCCCGGGACATCACGAAATGGGAGCGGTACGCCACTTACCCGGGAGATCACGAAATGGGAGCAGTACGCCACTTACCCGGGAGATCACGAAATGGGAGCGGTACGTCACTTCCCCGGGACATCACGAAATGGGAGCAGTACGTCACTTCCCCGGGACATCACAAAATGGGAGCGGTACGCCACTTCCCCGGGATATCACGAAATGGGAGCGGTACACCACTTCCCCGGGACATCACAAAATGGGAGCGGTACACCACTTCCCCGGGATATCACGTAATGGGAGCGGTACACCACTTCCCCGGGACATCACGAAATGGGAGCAGTACGTCACTTCCCCGGGACATCACGAAATGGGAGCGGTACACCACTTCCCCGGGACATCACGAAATGGGAGCGGTACAACACTTCCCAGGGACATCACGAAATGGGAGCGGTACACCACTTCCCCGGGACATCACAAAATGGGAGCAGTACGTCACTTCCCCGGGACATCACGAAATGGGAGCGGTACACCACTTCCCCGGGACATCACGAAATGGGAGCAGTATGTCACTTCCCCGGGACATCACAAAATGGGAGCAGTACGCCACTTCCCCGGGACATCACGAAATGGGAGCGGTACGCCACTTCTCCGGGACATCACAAAATGGGAGCAGTACGCCACTTCCCCGGGACATCACGAAATGGGAGCGGTACGCCACTTCTCCGGGACATCACAAAATGGGAGCAGTACGTCACTTCCCCGGGGCATCACGAAATGGGAGCGGTACGCCACTTCCCCGGGACATCACGAAATGGGAGCGGTACGCCACTTCTCCGGGACATCACAAAATGGGAGCAGTACGCCACTTCCCCGGGACATCACGAAATGGGAGCGGTACGCCACTTCCCCGGGACATCACGAAATGGGAGCGGTACACCACTTCTCCGGGA
Source organism: Chirona hameri (assembly GCA_036785665.1). Lineage (NCBI taxonomy): Eukaryota > Metazoa > Arthropoda > Thecostraca > Balanomorpha > Balanidae > Chirona > Chirona hameri. Next base: position 17,148 of record JAXIVJ010008274.1, read on the forward strand.
CATTACGAAATGGGAGCGGTACGCCACTTCTCCGGGACATCACAAAATGGGAGCAGTACGTCACTTCCCCGGGGCATCACGAAATGGGAGCGGTACACCAATTCCCCGGGACATCACAAAATGGGAGCGGTACGCCACTTCTCCGGGACATCACAAAATGGGAGCGGTACACCACTTCTCCGGGACATCACGAAATGGGAGCGGTACACCACTTCCCCGGGACATTACGAAATGGGAGCGGTACGCCACTTCTCCGGGACATCACAAAATCGGAGCAGTACGTCACTTCCCCGGGGCATCACGAAATGGGAGTGGTACACCACTTCTCCGTGACATCACAAAATGGGAGCAGTACGTCACTTCCACGGGACATCACGAAATGGGAGCGGTACACCACTTCCCCGGGACATCACAAAATGGGAGCAGTACGTCACTTCCCCGGGACATCACAAAATGGGAGCGGTACACCACTTCCCCGGGACATCACGAAATGGGAGCAGTACGCCACTTCCCCGGGACATCACAAAATGGGAGCGGTACACCACTTCCCCGGGACATCACAAAATGGGAGCAGTACGTCACTTCCCCGGGACATCACGAAATGGGAGCGGTACACCACTTCCCCGGGACATCACAAAATGGGAGCGGTACACCACTTCCCCGGGGCATCACGAAATGGGAGCGGTACACCAATTCCCCGGGACATCACAAAATGGGAGCGGTACGCCACTTCTCCGGGACATCACAAAATGGGAGCGGTACACCACTTCTCCGGGACATCACGAAATGGGAGCGGTACACCACTTCCCCGGGACATCACGAAATGGGAGCGGTACGCCACTTACCCGGGACATCACGAAATGGGAGCGGTACACCACTTCCCGGGGACATCACGCAATGGGAGCGGTACACCACTTCCCCGGGGCACCACGAAGTAAATGGGACCGACAACGTAAATTTGGGGTATTGATTTCCATAGCCAGGCTATCAAAGAAAAAGAGGACATCAAGGGTGCCTGGTTGTTATCAGGGCATCATACCTATCACCACCGTTTAAATGCTTGGCATAATATGAAAAGTGGTCGCGATCCGAGGATAGGTACCGCACCCTACGTCCCTGAGGTGCAGTAACTTTTTGAAAGTGCTGCTTCCGCTTGAAGTTGGACAGTAAATATAACCAGGATTGCTTAGAGGCTGATGCAACGCCTCTAGTAATTGATAAAGAATATCTCAGCAGGTGATGAATGCTGGGTAAGTTATTCATTCACACCGCACGCCCTCTGCATTGCAGTAACTGTATATGTTGTATTCATCCCAGCCATCACCTACAATCACAGCGGCTCTCACTCATGCCAGATGCAAATCACTCCTCGGAAAGAATGGCCAAGGAAATTAGATCGGGCATGCACAGAGAGTGACGATGCATGCAGCGGTGATCATTCCAGTCACACCGCAGCAGAGCTGCCGTCTCATCACAGGCCCGTCTCACACATCAGAATCGAATTAACTACGTTACTGCCTGCTACTCTTTCGTAACAAAACAGTCGAAAGCTTCGTCAAGATCGCCGAAGCAATGACCTGACGCCACAACTAAAAGTTTTTACAAAAAGTGAATTCTCCCTTATCACATTAACTTTATTTGCAGGTTCATAGGTTTCTCAGTTGTTTTTGTGTGACGCGGATCCCGAATCTTCTCGGTATGCTCCCGGTAAAATTATAGACGACCTCCGGCTTCGGAACGCGCGCGGCTTCGACGCCGGCGGCGACCGCAGCAGCGCGGGCGCCTGACCGGAATTCGATTATGTCCGTCTGTCTGTCCCTCTCAGAGAACAGGCCGTCAATGGCTGCCAGCAGGCCGCGAGCTGGCCGCCGGCCGACAGCTCAGGTACGGGCTGTCCGAGCCTGTTCAGAGGCTGCATCAACCGGCCCCGGCAGCCGAGGAGAGGCCGACGCGCACGTATGACCGCTCAACACAGATCCTATTTACATGGGCAGTTTAAACTGGTTTAAAACAGATAGGTTAACACGGATTCTTTGGTTTCCGGCCATGTAAGTGGGCATATCTCGCCAGCAATCATCGAGTATGAGAGGAGGCGTAAACTATTGGCAGGCTGGCGAGATATGCCCACTTGCATGGCCGGAAACCAACAAATCCGTTTTTAGTTATCCGATTTAAACCAGTTTAAACTGCCCATGGGAATCAAGACCATAAAGACTAGGTAGACCCGTCCGGGGTAGGCAGCGAAATGCATGTCAAGGGCACGTGACGTCACACGCTCCCTATTCGAAGTGTTAAATCGGCCTACTTTCGCGTCCTACCATTTGAATACCGTAGGTGCCAGAGGGATCAATTGAGCACTAAATGATAGATTGAAATGTCTTCTACAGCTCGCTTTTGGGACATTTTCTCCTAAATTGCGAGGGTGAGCCGCTAGACGTTGGCAAAGCAAGGCATGCAACCGAGCGAGGCCCATGCCCATATAAGGCAATGTTTGGATTTTGGTCACGGGGAACTGTCGCTGGATGCTGTTTTTGGTTGAAGTGCGAATTTTGTATTATTTCACCTGGTTGTTGATGAAGGAAGGTGGCTTGAGGATACTTTGTAGTAGTATCTATCCGGTGAAAGTATTTTTACAACTGGATTACACTTGTTTCACCCACAATTATGTTGAAGATCGTCGAGTGACGAATGTGCCACCGCAAATAAACATGGCGGCCGCGCCGGTCGAAGGCGTAATTCTTTTGGTAGACCGAGAAATGCCACGAGACGGTCTACGAAAGGAAATACGCTTCTCCCGATTCGGCCACCCCATTGGTGGAAATCGAGCTGGAAAGTGAAGCCATGGGACAGGGTGGACACGTTACGGAGATAGTGATGACACCCCCTGCATGGAAATAGGGTCACAGCTGTCATAGCTCGCTCGCATATATGGCCTGGCCACTCTACACAGCTCTCCCACGTGTGGCCACACAACATGGCTACACTGAGAGCCATTGCAGGTGGTTCACGTATGGCCTTTTCACACAGCAGAGCTGTCACAGCTCACTCACGTGGTACCGGTCCAGATAAAGCCTCCCTAGCTCGATAGGAGCTTCTACAGCTGCCCAGTACATCGGACAAACACGGCTTACGACTTATGGTCCATTCAAATACAGATCTGTGGACTCGTTTAGAGATGGTCGAAAAAGTGATATTGCAGCGCGTGAAGTGCCAGACTAGGTAGCTAATGGAATAACCGAAATTTCACCAGATGCGGTTTACAATTTCCATCATGGTTAACATGTTTCCGGTTAACTAAATTACAAAGTGTTAACATTGATTATAAACACAGGAACGGTGTCTCCCTCTCATGCCTGAGATTCTGATCGCCGTGCGTCCCAACGCTCTGCTGTGTCACCCAACAGCCGGCTGAGATGGCCGCGGCCGTGGCTGAGACAGCTCTCTCCCTCCGCGCTCGCCCGTGCTGCGCCGTCGGCTGGCCGGCCGGCTTAAATTGCTCTGAGGGATCAACCAAGCGTCAGCAGTGATATCGCGTCGCGCCGGATATTATTAATTCCAGCTCCCCTAGCCGTCTCAAGTGGGCGTTTTTGGCGGCCGCCGCGCCGCCGGCCGCCGGAGGGCCGCGCTGCAGGGGAGACGCGGGGGGGGAGATGCTGGTCGGCGGTGGATGGAGCGGGGACGTCACAGCTGTTCACCGAGTAAAAGGCTCTGGAGTAGCCTGGTGCAGCATGACCAGGGATCCCCGATAGCCATGGCACCACCTAAAACCCCGACAGGAGTGTAGTCATACAACTTCAAGGGACACTCCCACCTTAACATTAGTTTTGAGTTGAGATAGCCATGTTGTTGGATTTGCATTGAAATTAAGTAGGGTAGCAGTTAAAACAACCACATAGGTCTAATCAAAAATAAATTCGAGCTTGGTCTTGACAATTGCAATGAATAAACCCCACGTGTATTTGAATAGGGGTCTAAAGCCGATGACGTCACCTCTCTTTACCAAATGGTGATGATAGTCGACTTGTTTTAAGGTTAGACTTGGATATATTTGTATTTTAAGGTTAGACCCACCTAATATAAAATATCATATAGAGAATACACATGACAAAGGCATTAAACTACACCCTCGTAGCATAGCTCACTCAGATGCAATTCGAGAGTTCTGTGTGTAAACGCACTGTTCTCAAACCACCAGTAAAGTGGAAAGGTGGTAAAAACTTCCAACACGCTGCAGCCTGCATGTCTAAACAAGCATCAAACATTTCGCCCACCGCTCTGGGGCAGATGATCAAGACACGTAAATACATTTTGAATTAACGTCGACAGCGAACATCTAGGACTACATAGTGACAGGAGGCACGGGACGTCGGGATATCATGTGTAAAATCCCTGCTTCACCAAGATGTTATTTCATGTTATATTGTCAATTATTAATGCTGGTTAACATTAATTGCACAATAATATACACCTAAGAAATATATATTTCAAGCCGAATGCGCTAAATATCATTCAAGACGATTTCAACTGCGATATGTTCTGTTGCATTTAAGTCGATGATGTATCACTGCAACCTCAAATGAGTCATCACTGCATCAGGCTGCCAGTCGTTCCAATGGAGAGTTTTCAGTCCTTTACATTCTGGTTTACAATCGCAAAAACAAACTGTGTGTTTAAAGGTTGAGCAATAAGTAATCACCAAAAGAAGCATTACAATTTCAATTAACATTTAGAACCAACAAGTATGTAATTTTGTATTTGTTTTAGCACTGTTTTGAGAACAATTGAAGACATTGAAATTACAATAATAAATAACCTTATTCTCACAATGCCGAAAAATATTTTAAAAAGACAAAGTCAAATTAGGGAGCTTTCGGCTTGCGCCTTCATCAGCCATAAATGTATTCATCAGCCATAAATACATTTATGGCTGATGAAGGCGCAAGCCGAAAGCTCCCTGATTTGACTTTGTCTTTTTAAAATATTTTTCGGCATTATGAGAATAAGGTTATTTATTATTGTAATTGCAAAGTATGTAATTTTCTTTAAAAACGAATGCGACCTGCTTACTGGAACTAATGATGTAGAAGACGAGGAGAGAAAACGTTTTAACTCTATCGAAAAGTAATATTATTCAGACTACTTTCCTCTGTTTTGTTCACACTTAATAAGCTAACTACACATTAACTGTAAGGAAATTAATGTCCCTGCATTAAAGGAAACAGTTCACCTTTAACATGGGTTTTTTAGTTGAGATAGCCAAGTCCATGCTCCATGCTCGAAAATGGACTTGAGAAGCTATCACATCTTCATAGACACCCCTTAATTAATTAAAATTTACTTACCGGAGTCCTAGAAGTCTGAACGAGTATCCTTTTGTGACGCCTAGCGCTGATTGGCTGATTTGAAGTATGATCATGACGTATGGCTTGGGAAATAAGTATTGCTTAAACATTTAAATATATAGCGCTGGACTGTTTATGCAATACTTATTTCCCAAGCCATACGTCATGATCATACTTCAAATCAGCCAATCAGCGCTAGGCGTCACAAAAGGATACTCGTTCAGACTTCTAGGACTCAGGTAAGTAAATTTTAATTAATTAAGGGGTGTCTATGAAGATGTGAAAGCTTCTCAAGTCCATTTTCGAGCATGGAGCATGGACTTGGCTATCTCAACTAAAAAACCCAAGTTAAAGGTGAACTGTTTCCTTTAATGCAGGGACATTAATTTCCTTACAGTTAATGTGTAGTTAGCTTATTAAGTGTGAAACATGCTGTTTCAGTACCTTATTTCCTTCATTGCCCGAATGAACTTTGAGAGATATATCGCTAAAATCGTCTATATATAAACACTTTTCTCAGCAATATTCTTAATGAAATTATACGTCACGCGTGTGATTTCGCATTAATTCACTCCATTCAGAGGAAAACAGCTGAATTGGAACCAAATAACTGGATGTCACTAATCTGTACGGTAACATACCTATCGATGAAGCGGTGCAGACAGTCATGAATCTGTTACAGATTCACAGGGATTCCATCAACTTGTTCGGCCTAGCTTGGATGGATGTGGAACCCCTTCTTAACCACTGCCTAACGAACAGTTACTTGAGATTTGCCCAGTCTTTCTACAAACAAAAAATTGTACTGCCCATGGGGAGCCGTATAGCGCCCTCTATAGCTATTATATTCATGGGAGCCCTGGAAGATATTTTGCTTTCCTCTGACCGCGCACAGCCCGACTTGTACATGCGCTATATTGACGACTGCCTGTGTGTCTGGCCGCACGGGTCAGATGCGTTGACATCTTACTTTGAATATGTGAACACTATTCATCCTACCATCAAGTTCACCATTGAACGAGCAGACACGATCGACCACCAGGGACAGATTCCTTTTTTGGATACCCTCATCAGTGTGCGCCCAGATGGCCACTACAACACACAGCTTTACACTAAGCTGGTAGCAGCCTCCATTATCCTACCCTTCGACTCCGCACAACCATTCAAAATGAAAAAGGCAGTAGCAAAATCACAGTTTCTACGAGCCCTCAAGGTTTCCTCCGACCCGGGTAGTGAAAAACGCAGCACTGATATGATCCATGCTTTGTTCCAGGCAAATGGCTACCCTTCCCGTTGGCTTAATGGGGTGGCACGCCAGGCTATGAAACAACACTGCAACACAAACGCCAACAAAACAGTGACTGACAAAAACACAAACAAAACAGGGAAAAAACAATCACGTGAGGATATGATTTACGTGACCCTCCCATTCATTGACGATAACCTGACCAGGAAAGTGGATGCCGCCCTGAAATCTGTGAATCCAAACCTGACAGCGTCGTGGAAAAATGAAAACACGATAACCAAACGACTGGTTCACTCGGCTTTGGAGCCCCCCACCATGTCGCGCCGGAAGAAGATCCTGCCGCACGTGCGACAGTGGACTGCATGGCCGGTGTACCACAAAAAATGTGGTCTATCAGATCACCTGTAGGATTTGCGCTGCCTCTGACGGACCACCTCAGACCTACATAGGTGAGACCAAACGGTGCATCAGGTACAGGTTCGATGAGCATTTTAGGGACGGTGCAAATCGCACTCAGCAGACTCCGTTCGGTGATCATATGATTAAATGTCATCCGAATGAGTCAGAGCCGCGACTATTTATCGCTATACTCCGTCGATGTAAAGACGCAGCAGACCGAAAGATAGCCGAGGCACTGGCCATTCGGGACAGACAGCCAAAATTGAACAGCCAAATTGACACCTGGCCACTGATAGAATAAATTGTTGTGGCAATCTTCCTTTTGCCTTCTGCACCGTTTGGTCTCTATTTAATAACCTTACTCTTGTTGGGTGTGTAGTAGGCAGCAATGGCTATCTTAGTTGTTGGTACTGTATCAGTTGTACATACGTATGTGATTTAGACTTTAGATGTGACGGTGTACATAATAGGGTACGTGTGGATGTAATACGTGTGGATGTATGCATTTGTGGATAATTTTCGTCGGTGGCCTTCGCATAGCCAAGTGGCACGTGTTGTTTCTTTGGCTTTCAAAAAGTTCGGTGTAATATTGTGAACTCTGACGAAGCCGCAAGGCGCAATATAAGTTCTTTTGTCCTTTATTTCTGATTTTCGATCTTTTCTGAATTATCATGAGCACAGGCTATTTCAATATAACTTGTAAAGACATAATCACAATGATGCTCATTACAGCCATCCAATATATATGCTACCAAATAACTGACATTATTATTGGCCTTTTCCGCGTTCATATACATTTATATGGCTTACTAGTAATACGATAATTCATTTCTAGCTTCTCTCAATCATTTCTGATATTTTTTCAAGGTGGACTGTTTCCTTTAGTTGTCCCATAAGTACGTCCCTTGTGACCAGCGCGTGCAGTCCATTTGGCTAATTATCTTCGGCCACCGTGGTCACCCTGTGTGCAGTCAGTGGCGGTGAGTCTGACACGCCTCCGACCGCCGTCCATCATCGTATCTGCCCGGCCGCCATCGTACCGTGTATCGCCGGCGACCACGCAGCTCCATATCAGTCTGCAGACAGCCGCTCCGTCTCTCGCTCTCGCTCTCGCTCTCACTCTCGCTCCGTCTCTCGCTCTCGCTCTCGCTCTCGCTCTCGCTCTCGCTCTCGCTCTCGCTCTCGCTCTCGCTCTCGCTCTCGCTCCGTCTCTCGCTCTCGCTCCGTCTCTCGCTCTCGCTCCGTCTCTCGCTCTCGCTCCGTCTCTCGCTCTCGCTCCGTCTCTCGCTCTTGCTCTCGCTCTCGCTCTCGCTCTCGCTCTCGCTCTCGCTCTCGCTCTCGCTTTCGCTCTCGCTCTCGCTCTCGCTCTCGCTCTCGCTCTCGCTCTCGCTCTCGCTCTCGCTCTCGCTCTGGCTCTGGCTCTCGCTCTCGCTCTCGCTCTCGCTCTCGCTCTCGCTCTCGCTCTCGCTCTCGCTCTCGCTCTCTGCTCCCATCTCCCGCCCTCTCCCATCCTCTCTGCCTCTCTGATCCTATATCCCGCCCTCTCTCTGCTCTCTGTACCTGCTTGCCTTTTGCAATTGCAGCAGTCAAAATCCAGCTATCCACAGTGAAAAACTTGAAAATTTCGCGCCGCTTCCCGGCATGATGACAAATTCGCAATTGTTTATACAAATTTGGAAAATGGGGACATTAATTCATTAAGTGTCTGGCAGAGGCTCTCCTTGGCGGTACCTAATTGCTAACCCAGGGCCCACTCCCTTCATAAAATATTAACTTTCAAGCGGGCTACATGTTTAGCTAGTCTGCCGAGTTCCGAAAAAGGCAACGCGAACGAAAAGACGCGGATATCGGCACCAGCGGTGCCCAACTTGCTGGACTGAGGAGAAATTAGTGGGACCAGGCCAGGACCATCTCCCCAAGCCATCTCGCCCCAGGCTCCTCGAGATCCACAGGGACCATTTATGCGTGGAAAAGCCTCGTGATGCTTTTAAACCATTTGCACTTCTACCAGTTGTTTGCTACAATTCGGTACATATGTATGCAGTTATTATGATCATACTAGTGGGGTGTAAATGTATATGGCCTGAACAAAAATGTAAAAAAAAGTTTTGAAAAAAAGTCGCCGGCCTGACCAGGGCGTCGGCCGACCGCGGTGGGTGGCGCGCGTGACACCCCCCACGCCGATTGGCGGCGGCGGCCGACTGCCGCCGACGGACGCCGCCGAAGACTGGCGCCGGCAGTTCTAGCGGCGGCAGCCAGGCGGCGCCAGGCGGTGGGGCCGGCGGCGGCATTCAGCCGCCGATCTACTCTCTGATTGGCCAACACATAAGTAGTTCCTAGCGTCTGACGCCAGGGCGGCCGCGGCAGCTGCGCCGGCGAACCGGTGTCGAAACTGTGTATTCTCAATGGAGGAATCGGTCGTTTTTGCACGCGGCGCCACGCACAAACGACGCAACCGACGATGATGAGACTAAAAGTTTCAGAATCCGATGCACGTCTCGCGTCGATTGTTCTTTTTTTTTGTCACGACGCTCTGCGTGCCTTGGACCTTGAGCTATTAAGCGCCAACCAACGGACACGAAGGAAGGCAAATGAGGCTTCACCAAAATAGCTGAAGAAAGTCGACAATACTGCTTTTATGATGAGGACTAGTCGGGTTTAAATTTATATGGCCTTTAATTTATATTGCCTGAACAAAGTGGTAAAAAATAACAACCACAACTGACCTTTTAGACATTTTTGAATATTTGACTTTTTGAAGTTTTTGGACCCTGGCCGTGATCGAATCGGCAACCACTGGCTCGCTAAGCAAGCGCTGTATCCAGGAGACCAACAGCGGCCTGTGTACTGGCTGGCCGCCGGCCTGACCATAACCATAGGCTAAGTGGCGGGCGGACGTGACACACCCTCGACCGACTGACGGCGGCCGCGGACTGCCGCACTCAGCCCCCACCGGTAACAATGCTGGACAAGACAGATACAAGCCATGGCTACAACGTTTCTATTTACTATTTTTCGATATTCCAGGCGGAAAGTGGTCAAATGGGCTTGAGGGTTGACCAATGTCGAAACGCCCATTGCTGACCATGGGTTCAAATCCCAGAAGCACCAAATATTTTACATTGGAACCAATGCTAAGTTCTTCATGATTCATACATTATTCGTTAGGCCGGCTCTTTCTCATACATACAAGATACAAGAAAAGTGCAACAAAGAGCCTCTTGGGCCCATCCAAGGTTGCACCCCCCCCCCCCCATCCCCCCCCCCCCCTCCACCAGTCTCGCCCCTTCAAATCACCTTACTCTACCTGCATAAAAGAAGGCTAATCCCACGAGTATTTATGAACTAATCCCTTCTCTGTAAAGTATTTATCTAATCTAATTTTGAAGGAAGCAAGTGTCACTGCATCAGCGACATCCCCTGGTAGCATATTCCAATGTCCTACAACCCTTCTACTGAAAAATGACTGTCGTAGCCTAGTCCTACTTTGTTTCATAATGAGTTTATGCTGATGACCTCTACCTCGATTTTCCCTATTGAACTCAAACATACCCTTTAAATATCCAGAATGCTGACTATTTACAAATTTGAAGACTTCAATTAGATCTCCTCTTAGCCTTCTATATCTAAGTGAAAACATACCCAATTTCCTTAATCTATCTTCATAAGGTAAACTACCAAGACAATTAATCATTTTTGTTGCCCTTTTTTGAACTCTTTCTAACAACCAGCAATCTTTATCATATGTTGGAGACCAGGCTTGTACACAATACTCCAAATGTGGTCTAACGTATGCACAATACAGTTTTGTTATTACCTTTTCACTCTTGTAGGAAACATTTCTGTTAATGGCCCCTAGCATTCTAAGTGCCTTTTTCCTAGCTTCTACAACCTGGTCTGACGCTGATAGTCTATTGTTTACCACGACACCTAAATCTCTTTCCTTTTCAATCTGCTCCATTTTCTGCCCACCCATTGCATACCTATGTTTACTGCTAACCCGTCCAGCGTGCATAATCTTACATTTACTCAAATTGAATTTCATCTGCCATGCTTCAGACCACTCAACTAGCTTGTCCAGATCTGATTGAAAAACATCCTGATCATGTTTTCCTCTAATAATCCTGACAACTTTTAGATCGTCTGCAAATTTCAAGACTTTGCTGTCTATACTGTTCTCAATTGCATTCACAAATATTATAAAAAGCAATGGGCCCAGGACTGAGCCCTGTGGAACCCCACTGAGAACCTCCTTCCATTGTGATTGGCACCCATTCAATATAACCCTTTGCTGGCGTCCTGAAAGCCACGTTTCTATCCAATCCAGAATCTTGCCCCTGATCCCATGAATTTTAAGTTGCAACCCCAGTCTTGTATGGGGGACTTTGTCAAATGCTTTACTGAAATCAAGAAAAGCTACATCTAGCTGTTTACCCTGATCAACGCTATCTGTTGCAACATCCAAAAACTCCAGAAGATTAGTTAAACAAGAACGGCCCTTCCTAAAGCCATGCTGTGTATCCTTGATGAGTTCATTTTGCTCCAAGAATTCAACAATCTTATCTTTGATGATTGATTCAAGCACCTTGCAGACTAATGAGGTCAGACTAACTGGTCTATAGTTTTCCTCTTTACTTCTATCTCCCTTTTATGAATAGGAACAACATTTGCTCTTTTCCAATCAAGTGGAATTTTACTATCTGCAAGTGATTTAGAAAATATTATGGCTAATGGAACCGACAACTCCCTTTCAGATTCTCTTAAAAGTCTAGCATGGATTTCATCAGGTCCTTCTGCCTTGTTAGGCCTTACTTTCTTTAGATATTCTAGAACAAGTTCACTACTTATGCCACCTAGCTCTCCTATAGTCTCATCTGTCTCTAGCTCAGGCTAAAGTGCTGCAATACTACTCTGGTCCTCGATAGTAAAGACAGATTGAAACTGATCATTAAGCACTTCAACCATTTCACTGTCCTTGCTAACTAACACATCATCTACCTTAAATGGACCTATATTTTTGGAAACTGTACTTAACTTATAAAAACTGAAGAACTTCTTACTATCTGCATTACAATGTCTAGCTAAATCAAGTTCCTTTGCCCTTTTAGCTGCTCTGACCTTTTTCTTAACTGAATTTCTTGGCATTCTGGTAGGCCTTCTGATTTATATCTAGTGAAGATCCCTTCAAAATGCCAAATGCACTTCTTTTAGCTTGTATAGCACTCCTTACTTCTGGGGTAAGCCAAACTGGATTGCCCTTGGTTCTGTTACGTTTGTGCCTGAGGGGTATATGCCGATTTTGAATTTGGCTTAATCTAGCTTTGAAAACATTCCAGGCCTCACATGCATCTAAACCTGCCTACTCAACGTTCCATTTTATCTGTGCGAGGTCATTTCTAATACCATCAAAATCAGCCCGGCTGAAGTTTGGAACCATAATAAGGTTATCTTTGGGCCTCATTTCTGATGAGATATTGAATTTAACCATATTGTGATCACTGGTTCCTAGTGTTCGGCGGCAGTGGCCCTGAACACTGCCAGGCTCCGTCAGACTGTGTTCAGCGGCAGTAGCCCTGAACACTGCCAGGCTCCGTCAGACTGTGTTCAGCGGCAGTGGCCCTGAACACTGCCAGGCTCCGTCAGACTGTGTTCAGCGGCAGTAGCCCTGAACAATGCCAGGCTCCGTCAGACTGTGTTCAGCGGCAGTGGCCCTGAACACTGCCAGGCTCCGTCAGACTGTGTTCAGCGGCAGTAGCCCTGAACACTGCCAGGCTCCGTCAGACTGTGTTCAGCGGCAGTGGCCCTGAACACTGCCAGGCTCCGTCAGACTGCGTTCAGCGGCAGTGGCCCTGAACACTGCCAGGCTCCGTCAGACTGTGTTCAGCGGCAGTGGCCCTGAACACTGCCAGGCTCCGTCAGACTGTGTTCAGCGGCAGTGGCCCTGAACACTGCCAGGCTCCGTCAGACTGTGTTCAGCGGCAGTGGCCCTGAACACTGCCAGGCTCCGTCAGACTGCGTTCAGCGGCAGTGGCCCTGAACACTGCCAGGCTCCGTCAGACTGTGTTCAGCGGCAGTGGCCCTGAACACTGCCAGGCTCGTGTGACTGTGTTCAGCGGCAGTGGCCCTGAACACTGCCAGGCTCCGTCAGACTGTGTTCAGCGGCAGTGGCCCTGAACACTGCCAGGCTCGTGTGACTGCGTTCAGCGGCAGTGGCCCTGAACACTGCCAGGCTCCGTCAGACTGTGTTCAGCGGCAGTGGCCCTGAACACTGCCAGGCTCGTGTGACTGTGTTCAGCGGCAGTGGCCCTGAACACTGCCAGGCTCCGTCAGACTGTGTTCAGCGGCAGTAGCCCTGAACACTGCCAGGCTCCGTCAGACTGTGTTCAGCGGCAGTGGCCCTGAACACTGCCAGGCTCCGTCAGACTGTGTTCAGCGGCAGTGGCCCTGAACACTGCCAGGCTCGTGTGACTGTGTTCAGCGGCAGTGGCCCTGAACACTGCCAGGCTCCGTCAGACTGTGTTCAGCGGCAGTGGCCCTGAACACTGCCAGGCTCGTGTGACTGTGTTCAGCGGCAGTGGCCCTGAACACTGCCAGGCTCCGTCAGACTGTGTTCAGCGGCAGTGGCCCTGAACACTGCCAGGCTCGTGTGACTGCGTTCAGCGGCAGTGGCCCTGAACACTGCCAGGCTCCGTCAGACTGTGTTCAGCGGCAGTGGCCCTGAACACTGCCAGGCTCGTGTGACTGTGTTCAGCGGCAGTGGCCCTGAACACTGCCAGGCTCCGTCAGACTGTGTTCAGCGGCAGTGACTCTGAACACTGCCAGGCTCCGTCAGACTGTGTTCAGCGGCAGTGGCCCTGAACACTGCCAGGCTCCGTCAGACTGCGTTCAGCGGCAGTAGCCCTGAACACTGCCAGGCTCCGTCAGACTGTGTTCAGCGGCAGTGGCCCTGAACACTGCCAGGCTCGTGTGACTGCGTTCAGCGGCAGTGGCCCTGAACACTGCCAGTCTCCGTCAGACTGTGTTCAGCGGCAGTGACTCTGAACACTGCCAGGCTCCGTCAGACTGTGTTCAGCGGCAGTGGCCCTGAACACTGCCAGGCTCCGTCAGACTGCGTTCAGCGGCAGTGGCCCTGAACACTGCCAGGCTCCGTCAGACTGTGTTCAGCGGCAGTGGCCCTGAACACTGCCAGGCTCCGTCAGACTGTGTTCAGCGGCAGTGGCCCTGAACACTGCCAGGCTCGTGCGACTGCGTTCAGCGGCAGTAGCCCTGCACACTGCCAGGCTCCGTCAGACTGTGTTCAGCGGCAGTGGCCCTGAACACTGCCAGGCTCGTGTGACTGTGTTCAGCGGCAGTTGCCCTGAACACTGCCAGGCTCCGTCAGACTGCGTTCAGCGGCAGTGGCCCTGAACACTGCCAGGCTCGTGCGACTGCGTTCAGCGGCAGTAGCCCTGCACACTGCCAGGCTCCGTCAGACTGTGTTCAGCGGCAGTAGCCCTGAACACTGCCAGGCTCCGTCAGACTGCGTTCAGCGGCAGTGGCCCTGAACACTGCCAGGCTCGTGTGACTGCGTTCAGCGGCAGTGGCCCTGAACACTGCCAGGCTCCGTCAGATTGTGTTCAGGGGGAGTGGCCCTGAACACTGCCAGGCTCCGTCAGACTGCGTTCAGCGGCAGTGGCCCTGAACACTGCCAGGCTCGTGTGACTGCGTTCAGCGGCAGTGGCTCTGAACACTGCCAGGCTCCGTCAGACTGTGTTCAGCGGCAGTGGCCCTGAACACTGCCAGGCTCCGTCAGACTGTGTTCAGCGGCAGTGGCCCTGAACACTGCCAGGCTCCGTCAGACTGCGTTCAGCGGCAGTGGCCCTGAACACTGCCAGGCTCCGTCAGACTGTGTTCAGCGGCAGTGGCCCTGAACACTGCCAGGCTCCGTCAGACTGTGTTCAGCGGCAGTGGCCCTGAACACTGCCAGGCTCCGTCAGACTGTGTTCAGCGGCAGTGGCCCTGAACACTGCCAGGCTCCGTCAGACTGTGTTCAGCGGCAGTGGCCCTGAACACTGCCAGGCTCGTGTGACTGCGTTCAGCGGCAGTAGCCCTGAACACTGCCAGGCTCCGTCAGACTGTGTTCAGCGGCAGTGGCCCTGAACACTGCCAGGCTCCGTCAGACTGTGTTCAGCGGCAGTGGCCCTGAACACTGCCAGGCTCGTGTGACTGCGTTCAGCGGCAGTAGCCCTGAACACTGCCAGGCTCCGTCAGACTGTGTTCAGCGGCAGTGGCCCTGAACACTGCCAGGCTGTGCTTGTGGCAATGGTCACTGCTTCTTTGATAAAGCCGCCTTGTACCAACAATCCACTTATTGTGCGTCAATCACACTCCACTGCAATAAGGTGTGCTCAGCGCAGGCGATTCCCACTACGGAACTCAATATCAATACAGATCTTTTGAAGCTGAGCTGAGCTGAGTTGAGCTTCACTAGTATCGGCCATACACAAACTCATCCAAAGAACAGGAGGAGAAAACGTCAATTTCTTCTTATTGGAACAGGCTGACTATTTTGATTAAACCTGGCGACGCCAGAAGGTCAATGTACCCTTTCCTTGTACTCTCCACGTGACTTCTTATGCAATACATATGTCGAATGTCGGGTCAAATCAACTGATATTTCGATCAGTCGGAGATTCCTGCTGTATTTCTCTGAAATAATGTTATATAACGTGACACAGCAGTTACATAATCAGATTCCAGTATACATGTACGGATAGCAAGTTCACGGAAGGCGAACTTATACACAATATGTCGGAGGGAAAATGGAACAGGTCATATCTCGCCTCCGCACGTCTAAGGCAACCGGGACGGGTGACCAGAATCGACGAAAGGGCTAATTCGAAGCCCACCTTTGGTAAACTATTTTGCTCACTTGCATTTGAGTTACCGTTTAACTCTTAGTAGATTTGTTTTATTAACATTTGTTAGCTATGGAGATTTATGGATGATATGGAGAGAGAGGGAGAGAGAGGGAGAGAGAGAGAGAGAGAGAGAGAGAGAGAGAGAGAGAGAGAGAGAGAGAGAGAGAGAGAGAGAGAGAGAGAGAGAGAGAGAGAGAGAGAGAGAGAGAGAGAGAGCGAGAGCGAGAGCGAGAGCGAGAGCGAGAGCGAGAGCGAGAGCGAGAGCGAGAGCGAGAGCGAGAGCGAGAGCGAGAGCGAGAGCGAGAGCGAGAGCGAGAGCGAGAGCGAGAGCGAGAGCGAGAGCGAGAGCGAGAGCGAGAGCGAGAGCGAGAGCGAGAGCGAGAGCGAGAGCGAGAGCGAGAGCGAGAGCGAGAGCGAGAGCGAGAGCGAGAGCGAGAGCGAGAGCGAGAGCGAGAGCGAGAGCGAGAGCGAGAGCGAGAGCGAGAGCGAGAGCGAGAGCGAGAGCGAGAGCGAGAGCGAGAGCGAGAGCGAGAGCGAGAGCGAGAGCGAGAGCGAGAGCGAGAGCGAGAGCGAGAGCGAGAGCGAGAGCGAGAGCGAGAGCGAGAGCGAGAGCGAGAGCGAGAGCGAGAGCGAGAGCGAGAGCGAGAGCGAGAGCGAGAGCGAGAGCGAGAGCGAGAGCGAGAGCGAGAGCGAGAGCGAGAGCGAGAGCGAGAGCGAGAGCGAGAGCGAGAGCGAGAGCGAGAGCGAGAGCGAGAGCGAGAGCGAGAGCGAGAGCGAGAGCGAGAGCGAGAGCGAGAGCGAGAGCGAGAGCGAGAGCGAGAGCGAGAGCGAGAGCGAGAGCGAGAGCGAGAGCGAGAGCGAGAGCGAGAGCGAGAGCGAGAGCGAGAGCGAGAGCGAGAGCGAGAGCGAGAGCGAGAGCGAGAGCGAGAGCGAGAGCGAGAGCGAGAGCGAGAGAGGGGGGGATATTGTCCGTAACTGCAGCACCTAGGTGAAACAAATGGAATGCAACGAAGCTTAACGTACAGGCCAATTTAATATTAATATACGTGTGTTTACAATAGAAGTAAACAACTTATCATAAATGCCATTTTATGTCAAAACCGCGCTATACAATAGCGCGGTTTTGAAAGTTTTTTTTACAAATGCATCCAAATCTACTAAACTGATATGAAGACAGTTTAGTAGCGAAAGTTTTTGCACACCTGTTAGGACATCAATTGCGCACACTTTGAAGAAAAAAATAACCTCGGGTCATCTCAGGTCAGGTCATCAGACCAGGTCAAGTGACCCCACCTCCAAAAATGTTTGCAGTTGTGCCAAAGCCAGAGTTTGTTACCGATCAGTTTGAAACTTACAGGATGTGATGAGGGCATAAGTACTTATAATTCTTTTATCTCGGAATTTTGATATCGGTGACCTAAGGTCAGGTCAATTTCGTAACCTCCCCATAATAAGTCAATGGGGAAATATACAAATGCTTCCTATTTCAAAGATATGCATGATATTAGTCCAATTACTTCTGGATCATGTTATTATAGGATGTTATTGATGATTCAAGTGTAAGTTTTGTTCAGTGACCCCTATTGGGTCATTTGAGGTCATGCGAGGTCACCATCACTTTTTTTTTGTCAATAAATCCCGACATAATAAAGATAGAGAAGTAAAACAGACATCAATGTGTTTGTCTCGTCAAGACACGTCTTCCCATATGCAACATGTCCTACTTGGGTCACCACTTGACCTTGACCTGAGGTCAAATTTGTTATGTTTACTTAACAAGGTTACCATGTATATCATTCGAAGTGCCTTGACAAGATAAACACAATGTCGTAAGCAGTTTTTCATTATCTTTATTAAGTAAAAAGTTAATAGCGAAAAATGATTTAGCAAAAAAACGGATTTTTTTCCTTTTTTGACCTCTGGAGCCTGAAATATTGACCTGAAATCAAATTTGAGGACACTTCACCGATTGGAATTTTCACTGGCTGGGTTTGGATTTTTTCCGTTTGTTTCTAACTAGCATAGTTTCTGAGATGTATGGGAATTTCTGGAGCGATGTCCTAAACAGGAAAAACTGGAAAATTTGAACTTTGATGACCTCTAGTGACCTCAATTTTGACCTGACCTAAAATAATACTGATTACTTTCGATAGCACATGTATCAAGCTATCAAATTCCGTTTTCTGCTTCTCGCTACATAGCGTAGTTTTCGAGATATCAGGGGGGGGGCGGAAATCAACCCCCCTGCAGTTCGTGTTCGGCGCAAAGCCCTGCAGTGCGCGGGTTAAACAGTGGGTAGCAGAGTGTACCAGAGGGAGCAACACATTAGACCTTGTGTTAAGTCGTCGCATGTCGGCCGTCGCATGCGCGCGAGACGGACTGTTTGACTCCGACCACCGGCATATAATCGCCGAGTTCACCGTGCCAGGCAACAGATCTTCACTGGTGACGAGAAGAACAGCTCTCGACTACAAACGTGCAGATTTCCCCGGTCTGCGTCGCAGCCTATCCCTGGTGCCCTGGGGCATCCTGGATGGTGTCGGCGTCGACGAGGCGGTGGAGAGGTTCTACGACCTGCTGAGCGCCGCCATCGCCGACCACATCCCGACGGAGACGCTCCGGCGCCGGCTGCCGCCGTGGTTTGACCGGGACGTCCGAGGTGCGCTGCGCCAGAAGGAGACGGCCTATCGCCGCATGCGACGAACTCCGGGCCCAGACAGCAGGGCAGACTTCGCTGAGAAGAGAAGACTCTTCAAGGCGATCTCCACGCACCGCTACTTCTTGTATCTGCGCAAACTCACCGCTAATATCCGCTCTCACTCGACACGCTATTGGTCTTTTCTTAAATGTGTCACCAAAAAAAACTTCGATATCGCCTGTCATCAGTGACGCGGATACAAACCCTGTAACCGGAGGCTATGCACGCGCGACACTGCTGAACGAAGCATTTACAGCCAAATTCGCAGATCCCTCTGTGAACCAGCTCCCAGACGCTCCCACTTAACCCTATTTGTAACAGGGGGGGGGGGGGCGGATTCCGCCCCCCCCCCTCATGTTTTTCGCAGATATCTCCAGAACGGCTGGGAGCACGCCCATGAAATTTGGGACTTTTCATAGAATTGAACTCCGCATTTGGAGTCAAAATTTTGAGTTCTTAACTTGAACAGAGGCGGTTCCAGGGCACAGTTTTGGGTGGGTTCGGAGGCGACATTTGGCGAAAATACGGAAATGCGATCTTCACGGTTTCTTCCTAACTGCATCAAGTATGAAGGAGTTACATCGGCTTACCGTGATTGTAACAAGTGCAAATTAGATGATGTTAATGAAATATCATACAAAATTGCATGGCAGAGGCGGTTTCAGGGGCTTGAAAAGGGGGGGTTTCCAGGAAGTATTCAATGCTTGGCGGGAAGCCAATAGAGCAATGTAAGGGGCATTTATAGCTATCAAGATGTAAAAGATAGCTTCTGCTTCCATTATTTGCATAATTTATTACATATAGAGTTTCAGGGGCGTGTTCAGGAACATGAAAAGGGGGGTGACTGGCATGGTGATGACGATATGATATGCCAGCGATAACGGCGCAATATACGTTTAGCTTATAATAATATATGCACATATGAGACCAGAAAAGGGAATAAAGTCATTTTTTTGCAGAGGCGCGCTCAGGAATGGAAGAAAGGGGGTCATATTATTGCAAGGAAACTAAGAGGCATGGGCGTACAATGACATAACATACTGCAGTTTTCGGATGAAACACGCACCACAGGCTACTCTACGAACGATTATAAGATAATAGGCGAGTCCAGGTAGGGTAAAAAGGGGGGTAAGCAATGTTAATTGAAGCTGTAAGTGAAATAGTCACTGTTGACTAGTTAGTATCATAATAGCGGATAATATACTTATCAAAAGGTCTTGCGCCGCCCTAGTTTGGATCCTGGATACGCCTATGATGAAGTACAACATGCAAAAAGGAACTATCTATGATCAGTAACATATTTATAGTGCTGGGTAGCAACTTGTCTGCGGTTAATATTTTCCCCAATTTTACCCCCCTTTTTCACTAACCTGGTACCGCCTATGGCAAAAAATATGATTTATAACTGTTTTTATAATGTCTCAATCACATACCATTTCATTTATCAAAAAAACAACATCAAACATTTTTTTATTACGCATTTACTTCACCCCCATATTGAGTGACCTGCACACGCCTATGATTTTTGAATTTGCAAACGTCACCGTCATATATCAATTTCCGATTCAATCTCTATCGATTCCTATTAGTTGTGTTAAAATCGGTCGATAAACATGAAAGCTATGTTGGATCAAAAATACCACTAAAATTTGTAGTTTTTGCCCCCCTGTTGCCCCCCGGTCCCAAATTGATTTTTTTTTATTATTTATAAATGTAGATTGTGTTGAGGGGAACCAAACACCGTTTCATTTTTGAAAATCGGACGGGTAGATCTCGAGATCTCTGGGGGGGGGGGGGCGGAATCCGCCCCCCCTGTTACAAATAGGGGTAGCCAGGAGCCTGTTACAAATAGGGTTAAGGCGGCCGCTCACTAGGCCATTCGGCGCACGGAGGTCGCGATATCGCTACGACTTCCCGCGCATCTTTAGCGACATTCCGCCTTCGCGTCAGCCGAAACGTCAAAAATCGCGGACGAATGTCGTCGGCCGGCCATCTGCGGACCGGCGGAAAAAAGCTGATTCGAACGAGCTTTTTTCCGCGACTGAACGCCGCGGAGCCGCGGACAACAAAATTGATCAGGCTACAGTGGCGAATCTATGCAAGACAGAGGTACAAATTTTGCACAGCATGCTCTTGCCGCTGTGAAATTTATTATATAAAAGTTTCGTGGTTCTAAACTTACATCTTCGTCGAAAAATGGCCATCATTAATTTATCTTGTGACAGGCTGTAGACACAGGTTGCGACATGCTGTAGGTCGGCGGGGCGGAATCTCGCGAGCAGACGGCGCCGAATCCGCCGGAACAAGGACGATATTCAGCGGTATCGACGCGATTTTCCGAGGCGGAATGTCGCAGTATATCGCGCGCCGAATGGCCTAGTGTGCGGCCGCCTTTATACTTAGGCACTTCATCACATCTGCATGCGTCGGAAACCGCAGTGATGAGCGCTCTATTACTCCCAACAAAGCTTGCGGGATTGACAATATGACAATGACAAGTGCCCGTGTGATAGTGGAGTGCGCTGAGGAGCTGGTGATGTTCCTCACCAATATCTGTATGTATTCACGTAAACTGACCGTTCCACACGACAGGGATATTCTTCGGTACTCAACTGCGATTCAAAACAACTGCGTTTCAAAACAACTGCGATTCAAAACAACTACGATTTCAAAACACGCTGGAATACACCCGCAGACGCCTTTCGTCTGAGAAGTCATAGACCACTGCACTGGCTGCATTCAAGCGAGTATACCTTAACAGATCTAACGTTGTCATTGGAAGAAAGAAAGACGCGCATTGTATGACTGACTATACCTCGTTCCACTCCAAGTTTGCGGCCGAAGCGCTTTAATAATAACAGCACGATACAAAATCTCACGATCAATTTTTGGTTCAATTGCAAAATGCAAATGCAATGCAAATTGCTGAAAGCGATTCGGCCGCAAACTTGGTGTGGAACGAGGTATAGCCCTGTACAAGAATATACGTTTGCCATGGTTGTTCCTGGGCCGAGGCAGGGCTCAGGCATCCATAGATGTCTTGATTGTCGAGTATCACGCTCCAGGATTTCATGGTTGAACTTGATAAGCGACGCCAATGATGAAGGTTTGCACTGGTGATAACCTTATGCAACATGCACAAGTCAGAATATTGTGCTAAATCTAACGCATTTAGCCAACCTAATTCACGCAATACATAAAAGATATGTTCGTATTTCCAGCGTCCCGATATTACTCGTGCAGAAAAATGTAAGATTCTTTGGATTTTCTTAAGAGACGTCACACTGGCACTGCCATATACTTGTACACAGTATCTCACATGTGATAGCACAAGACAATCGGCAATGCGCGGCATCACTTCAGCGGGCAAGACATGCTTTACATGGCTTAATCCTATCAAAATTCCAAAGCAGCGATCAGTGATGTTTTTTATATGATATTCCCATGACAATGTTTCATCCATCACCACACCTAAATTTTTGACTTTGTTGGAACATTGAATTTGCTCTCCCATAAAATAAAATAATGGGGGCTGCGCAATACGCTTTAACTGCCTCCTGTCTCCACACAAAATAAATTCAGTTTTTGCCGCATTAACCTTCGTACCATGTTGTTGGAACCACGTTGACATCGTTACTGGCAACTCTTCCATGCTCCTTGTAGTTCTCCAATTTGATCTCGAGGGCCTGTGACAGCGAGCTGTGTGTCATCGGCATAACGCACCGATGTGACCTTGAAGCCATTGATTTTAGCTGGAATGTGGCATGCGAGATCGTTGCTTGCAATGTTGTACAGTAATGGGCCGAGACAAGTATCCTGGAAATTCCCAATTGTGATAGGAAGTGGCTTTGAGAAACTTTCCCCTACTTTAACCCGTTGTACGTGTAGATAGCTCTTAAACCAGCCTGATGCAATTTGCAACAATTCTAATTTATTAATGAGGGTTTTGTGATCGATGACATTGAAACAGCAACTCAAATCAATGAGCACCAATAGGGAAATTTGTTATCGATCCATGCCCCTGATAATTTCGTCAGTCATTGTCAATAGGGCGGTGTATGTCAAATGTTGCGGCATGAAACCATGCTGATCTTCGCTCAATATATTTTGGCTCTGGATGTAGTTTGTCAACTGTTTTTGTACTAAATTGTCTACTACTTACCAGGAACTTTCGTGACAGGTCTAAAGTTTGATGCCTTAGATGGATCGTCTCTTTTAAATAGAGGAATGATGACCGCCCTTTTCCATGCAGAGGGCCCGGTTTCGGAGACAAAGCTAGTGTTAATGATACGTAATGGTTGGCGTCCAATTGCATCAAATGTTAGTTTAAAACGTTGATTGGGACGTCGCCTTCTATTGAAGAGTCTTTGTTGGGCAGTGCAAATAAAGCACGCCTTAGTTCAGTCAACGTGACTTGTGTGAGCCTCATTGACCTGGCGTTGACCCTATAGGTAATCGAGTAAAAAGCTTATCTCGGCCAGAGCGGTCGAATTTAGCCACCACCTCGTCTCTAGTGTTTGTACCTACTGCTGTAAAGTAATCGTTCAGGTCATCTGGTGTTAAATTTTCCGATTGCTTTGTAGGTCCACGATTAGGTGCAATTACATTTTTTCTGAAACAATGATGAGGATGCTGAATTGTGGACGCGGTTAACTATATCTGCCCGACAGTCTTTGCGAATCGCCCGTTTAGTTAATATGGTGATTTCATGGTACGCTGGATCGTTTGTTTCCTTAGCTCGTTTGCGCTGCTTCATCAGATTGAGAGTTTCGTTCGAAACTGGTGGGGGACTCGAAATTTTATGATAGGAGCATGGAAGTCTAACATTTCGTTAAGCGTATTTGAGAAAGCCTCCTTGACATTTATAATTTTGTTTTGCAACCGAGTGCCATTCAATGTTGCTTACCTCAGCCAAAAATGCACCATTATCGAATGTTCGCCATCTCCGGCCCGTCCTGTACTGCGCCCTTTGTCTGGCTCGGGGCACCGTTACTCCCACACATACGCGACGGTGGTGACTCGCGTAATCACATTTTTGGACAGAACACATAGTTGGTGAGCGGTCGTTACACAACGAATCAGACATCAGCACAACATCAAGTAATGAGCGCGTACATAACAAACAAAAAATGTATTGACATTCTGTTACAAGTGCACACAGAAACAAAATATACCTCCTTCCCGCGACACCATTGTCACTTTGCCATGTCTTGCCCCCCCCCCCCCCCACCCCCGCCCCCGCCCCCGCCCACGCCCACGCCGGGTTAGCCCGGTCAGCGGGTTGGCGGGGGCTCGAGTCCAAACATTAACATCAGACTCCGCTACCGCCACATGTCACGATTGGACGCGGCAACTCGCTAGTCACTCACATCTTAAGAGCATCCGACACATCGATGAGATAGTTCCATCTGTCCCTAAACTTGTCCATTTTACACTTTGCATACGCATTACTTTTCTCCATTCGAAATATGTTCAATACCACAGATCGAAACAAGGCAATGTCGAAACACCCATCTCTGTATCTCTGTTCTACTATAAACTGTTTGGCCACTAGGATCATCAAAGTGACTATGTCGGGGCCGTTTAATCCTCCAACAACAACTTCATCACATGTAAACCTTACTCCTCTCAAAGGCAGTTTCACATTCACAAGCCTTTTCACGTCCCTCCAGAAAGCGACAACCTCCTCGCATTAAAAAAAGCAGTGCTCCAAGGTCTCAACCTCACCATAGTTGTTACAGAAGGGGTCTCCAATGGGTGTATATCATAAGTACCCAAGATTCATAAATACCCAAGTCCATAAGTATACCCGAGTCCATAAGTCCCAGAATCCATAAATACCCAAGATTCATAAGTGCCCAAGATTCATAAGTACCCAAGATCCATAAATACCCGAGTCAATAAGTTCTTATACACTATATCTCCTGGTTAAGGACCAAAATCTGTGAATAATTTTGAATTGTAGGCTTTGTAGCTTAGTTGCCAGTAGTAAACTCTGAATGGTATTATATAAATATTATCTCAATTACCTTCGAGTTAATATTTTCCCATTTCCCAGCGTCTCTGTGCAGTTAGTTTAACTTCGGGAATCAGCAATGCGTTAAAGTAACTTGTTTTGACTAAAGTAAGTAGCACTTTCTTATCCTTTATATTCATTTCGGGTTCTCGCTCACGATCCATCGTAGTCAGCGCCGGACTACGTCTTAGCATTATTTTCCACTGCGTTGGAATTGCCTGGCACCAGCCCATACACACCAAACGATTTATATTTATAAAGAAGTGACGCTCTGTGAATGTTTCGTAGCTTAACATGTTACCGTTATCATCCACCATATCATCTACCAGCCTTATCCCTCTACTTAATAACTGAATAATTATTTATTAATCAGCGACTTTCCCTGAACTCGAATGGCTGAGTTTTGCCATATAAGCTGCCTACGAACTTCTTTTCCATTGGCTGGCTCATTTATTAGATTAATTTCACTAAACTATGCAAACATCTCCTTATAATATCCGGGGATACGCCTAGCTCTGATCCTCGTGATGTCGTATCTCACCTGAACAATATACCTCAAACTTTTCCATATTCTTTCTTGTAAAGCTTGAACAAACGTACTTTCTTGTAGCCGTATCATTCTGCCTAACCAGATAATCCTATTTTATTTATTCCTAGCTATAATCTGGTGCCTTTAGTCCACCTCTCTCCGTCTTCATACTGAGAGTGCCCCTGGCCACTTTAGGAGGGCGACCTCTCCAGATGAATTTCATTATGAGGCTCTGTATCACTGCCAACTCCCTAACCTATATGTTCGTTGCAGCCATGAGGTATGCCATTTGAGTCACAATCAAGGATTTAACTACGGTTATCTTTCTATTCTTATAACTACGGTTATCCTTTTATTGTCAACTCTCTCTGCGACCATTGATCGTTCGCTTAATCCCAGCCTTCACAGACTCTAAATTAGTCTGGTTACAATCTTCCGTTGTTTCCGTAGGGGAGGGAGGGGGAGGGGAGGGATTCTCGCCCACCCCGTAGTCCAGCCTATAGCCATATGCCGCCGCGGCTGGGGAGGGGAACCACCTCCCTCCGGGGCGGGAACCGAATGACTTGTGCCAGTAGCCAGACGGCAAGAGTTAGCACTGTGCAGCGTGGCATGTTTTACCGTTTGTCCAGGGTCACAAACAGCTTTATTAACCGTGAGTTGAGGTGACCGCAGACGTGTTTAGTGACAGTTTAAGCTCGTACAGAGGGCATGCGATACGACACGTGGCAAACTCTCATACATAGGCACCTTCCACATCTTGTACGATTGTACCACCTCATCCCCCATATAAAAAACATCTTATACTTCACCTTGTTCTATGTTTGTTTTATGTTTATTTTATGTTTATTCTTATTTCTATTTTATGTGTATTTATATTATTACTTTTACTTTTATTTCTGGTTTTATTTTACCTCATGACTTCACCTGCCAGTGGGTGCTTTCGTCCTTGGCGATATGTGTGAATAAATCACTATAATAATCCAAACGGCACTGATGTAGCAGTATCATAACCAGCGATTCAGTGCGTGCGTCAGCCCACACACATTTCAACACAAACTCCAAAGTCTGGTTTCTAAAAAAAGAACCCGGAGAAGCGCAGTACATACAGGCTCTGTGCTCGTATCCGGATGGTGCCAGACGTGCTCTCTAATTCTGTATCGGCTGCCTGTATTGCCTCACAAAGCTCCACATAACCGACCGACCGGTGCTGCATTACTGTACTGAGTCCGAGCGTAAACCTGACCTAACGCCGCGCCGCACGACCACGTGACCGCTCTCCCCCCTCCCCCCCCCCCCCCCGCCGCCGGAGGGGACACTGCGGACACATCTGACGGTGTAACTGAATACCGAAGTTGACAGTGAGATATTAATTCTAAGCGCGCCATGTCACGCATCAGCTAACAACGTTGGTTTTGCGCTGGTTCGAGACGGATTCCCGGAAGCTCTTTATGTTGGCAAGCACGAACGGGGACCATAAATCGTCAGCAGGTGGCAGCAATGCCGGATTAATGTCACCAGCGACGTGAATGTAAGTGCAAATTAAAGCATCAACTAAGACTATCCGGGCATGCATATGCACACGTAAGCGGAAATGTTGTCGCCAAATGCGTTTGCAAACCTGTTTGTGTCAGCTATTTGAAATAGTGACGCCAACGTCTGCAACATTAGCATAGCACAAACACTTCAGTAAGTCGGCACCTTAAATTCAGCTTTACAAGGAGCATGCAAATATGTTTCACAAGCGCCTCGAACATGACGATGTATATACATCAGGCTGTCAAAATGCTAATGTGTAATTATGTATAATATTTTTATATATATATTTATTTTGTTTAATTGTTTTATTATTATTCTTAATTACGTCATACATTGTGTTGAAGTTTTGTCACAAATAGAAACGCATTACGTATGTATTTACCTGCCACTAAAGAAGTGCTAATTCATCGGGGACAAGTTAAACAGCGGAAGATAATATGAACATTTTCTTTTTAGGGAACCTTTGGTGTCAGTGTTTTAGTGTGGAGTTTATATGTGTATGAAAACAACTCTCTTAGGTAGTTACGGTTGGTTCATATTTTCAAGTATTCCCAAACCAATAGCCTTTTCTATTACTTTTCCGAGACGCTCTGAAGGGCAACTCATACTAAATAGGTCCCTCTGCAGCCCGCTGTACGTGTCGTGCCCGTGTTTACCGTGACATACCACGCCTAATGTCAATAATTCATCTTCACAATTTGTTTTAGTTGAATCATTGTGTAACGAAACAGAAACATTAATCGCAATTCAGATGCAGGTCTGAAGCTCCAGAGACAGAATAATCTCATACAATGAGGTCCAAAACCTGTCACACCAGCCGGATGAGTTCCACTTCGCTACGCAACCGGCTTCCACCAAACTGAATGCACTCGGATGCCGATACATAATTTATTTTAAAATGTATGTTTATTGAGATTTTCGGCCGCGTCGACTACTCGGGTCTATTTGCGCCGAGAAATACAAATTTGCATGTTTTGCCATTAACGGTGCATTGTTTGATATATCAGAGCGGCCCCAAGCCGTTCCGGGCTCATGGAACGTAACACGAGGCTCAGACACAGGTCGTTTATTTGCATATTCTTACGTGCCATACCCATTTGCCGATATAATCTGCCCGCCTTGATAACTAGGAAAACAGTCAACGGAAATTGAACGGGCGGAAAATATTGCATGTTTCATTCAGTAACCGATATCCGTCTATGTGTCTGAGTGGAAAAGAGGACGCTCCAGTAATCGTAACCCATCGGCTCTCCGGGGGTTCAGCCCGGGAAGCCATTTGCTGTAGCCTGTAGTGTGACGAGGAGGTGAGGTCGACTGGCAGCCATCCGAGGTAGGGTTTACCAGGGGGGGGGGGGGGGGACGACTGGCGGCCATCCTAGGTATGGTTTACCAGGGAGGGACGACTGGCGGCCATCCTAGGTAGGGTTTACCAGGGGGGACGACAAGCGGCCATCCGAGGTAGGGTTTACCAGGGAGGGACGACTGGCGGCCATCCGAGGTAGGGTTTACCAGGGTGGGGGGGGGGGGGGGGGGGGGGGTAAACTGGCGGCCATCCGATAAAGGGTTTACCAGGGAGGGACGACTGGCGGCCATCCTATAGGTAGGGTTTACCAGGGGGGGTCGACTGGCGGCCATCCGATGTAGGGTTTACCAGGGAGGGACGACGGGTCGATTGTCGGCCATCCGAGGTAGAGTTTACCAGGGAGGGGGGGGGGGGGGGGGGGGGGGGGGTAAACTGGCGGCCATCCGATGAAGGGTTTACCAGGGAGGGACGACTGGCGGCCATCCTAGGTAGGGTTTACCAGGGGGGACGACAAGCGGCCATCCGAGGTAGAGTTTACCAGGGAGGGACGACTGGCGGCCATCCGAGGTAGGGTTTACCAGGGGGGGGGGGGGGGGGGGGGGTCGGTCGACTGGTGGCCATCCGAGGTAGGGTTTACCAGGGAGGGACGACTGGCGGCCATCCGAGGTAGGGTTTACCAGGGGGGGGGGGGGGGGGGGGGGTCGACTGGCGGCCATCCGATGTAGGGTTTACCAGGGAGGGACGACGACGGGTCGATTGGCGGCCATCCGAGGTAGAGTTTACCAGGGAGGGAGGGGGGGGGGGGGGGGGCGGGTAAACTGGCGGCCATCCGATGAAGGGTTTACCAGGGAGGGACGACTGGCGGCCATCCTAGGTAGGGTTTACCAGGGGGGGACGACAAGCGGCCATCCGAGGTAGGGTTTACCAGGGGGGGGGGGGGGGGGGGGTCGACTGGTGGCCATCCGAGGTAGGGTTTACCAGGGGGGGGGGGACGACTGGCGGCCATCTGAGGTAGAGTTTACCAGGGGCGGGGGAGGGGGGTCGACTGGTGGCCATCCGAGGTAGGGTTTACCAGGGAGGGACGACTGGCGGCCATCCGAGGTAGGGTTTACCAGGGAGGGTCGACTGGCAGCCATCCGATGTAGGGTTTACCAGGGGGGGGGGGGGGGGTCGACTGGTGTCCATCCGAGGTAGGGTTTACCAGGGGGGGGGGGGGTCGACTGGTGGCCATATGGGATCCATTTTACATAATTATATGTTCCACTAGGGTCATACGCCCCAACAGGTCAACCGAGGTCACTGACCTCAAATGACTTGACATGACCTGACATGACCTTTTTGGAATTTTGCAGTTTCTAGGACATTTCGTGACGCTGATGTCAAATTTGGCCCCCATTTAGCATAATGATATGCTCATTCGTGATTCTAGCTCGATTATATTAAATTTATACGCATTTACAATTTGGTTGAATTTTTGGTCATTGACATGACATCAGAGGTCACCTAATGACCTAGGACCTTACAATCCTGTATGAATGGCTTCCTCTCGTGACAAGCAACACGCTCGTTTTTTAATCGAAGCTCTAGCCCAATGAGGGGGGACCCGATAGGGGGAGGGGAGGGGGGTTGTTGTACCACCCCCACCCTGCACGGTCACGTACTGATCGGACGCGGCACGGGCGAGGGTTAATGGAGATGGGGTGAAAATTGGAAGCTTCGGACTGGCTTCCGGCTTTGAGTATGGGATGAACAATGGAATGTTTCCAGGGCGCTGGATATTCGCCGGAGGAGAGGAAAGTATTGATGATATTGAGAAGAACAGGACCAATAGCAGCATAACAAAGCGTTATTACCTGAATAGAGATACCGTCAGCACCACAGGCCCCTGACCTGTTCATTGAGTTGAGGAAGGACCGGAGAGCAGACAGAGGATAGGCTGTAGTTTGAAGGCACATGTGCCGACACGAGGTAGACGGACAGGGAGAGAGAGGGGCTCGCCCCTGGCCCGGACCTCACTCGCAACCCGGGGACCAACGCCAGATGGTATCGGCCCGTGCTCCATTTGGTCGTGTGTTTTCCGGTTCTGCCGGTGGTGCCGACTCGTCGCTGAGTTCCGGCCTGACAAAGTGCTGCTGTCGCGAGTAGTTAACGCTGAGATCAGGAGATAATAACGCTGAAACCAGGAGATAATAACGCTGAGACCAGGAGACCGACCTGGATAATAACGCTGAGACCAGGAGATAATAACGCTGAGACCAGGAGATAATAACGCTGAGACCAGGAGATAATAACGCTGAGACCAGGAGATAATAACGCTGAGACCAGGATATAATAACGCTGAGACCAGGAGATAATAACGCTGAGACCAGGAGATAATAACGCTGAGACCAGGAGATAATAACGCTGAGACCAGGAGATAATAACGCTGAGACAGGAGAGCGATCCGGATAGTGCTTCGGCGATGGCGAGAGGCTGTTTTTGGCCCATGCTGAACCAAACACAGCTCGCAGGGTGGCATCTTTACAACGTTATTTCAGCGCCTTTAATCCCGAAACTAGTCCGGAATGGATGCAACTCTTTCAACATGCCAGCAATAATCAATGTTGGCGTTTGTATTCTTCATTTATGTATTCAAAGGATCGTCAACAGAGTCATCTTCCCACGAACAGACGAATTAAAAAAAATACTTGACTTGGAGAAGGATGACCGACGAAGCACAAGTAAAGTCATAAACATCCGCTTCCTTCTTATTACCTTTCCATCAGTAGCCCTGTTTACATAGCATAAATCAACTCTACTAACTAATCAACCAATCACCCATCAGAAAATGCGTCTTTTCACGAAACATCTTTTGGTAATTTTCAATTGAAAATCCAATGCAAATTGGCAAAGTTCTGACAAATAACATTTCTAACAAAGCGACAAGGCACCGTCAACCAAAAACAAACATTGTCAACATTAAATCGATATATTGCAGGTCCCGCGACTAGCCACCCATACACAAATGCGTCCTTTCACGAAGCATCTTTTGTTAATTTTAAATCGGTTATCACAGTATGGATCAAATGGTGAAAAATACACACGATTATTGCGTCGCATTAGTGCAGCAGCATATACCTAAAACGCGTAAGGAAGTAGTCTCGAATCATGGGAAAACGCTACCTCAAATCTAGGGAAATTCTAATAGAAAAAGCTAAAAAGTCTCCAACTGTGGAAAGTTAGTGGAATTTACTTATGCTATGTAAACAGGGCTAGTGGTGAGCAACTTCCGTGACTCATCCCCATTCCCCATTCCCGTGCCCCAGCGTCGAACTAGAGCTGCACAATCCCAACTCCTTCATAACTCCATTGGAGTTGATTTTTTTTTGCAACTGCGCTGCACGCTCGCGCTGTTCTTTCTTAACACGCGCCCTGGAGGGCCTCTGATAATTACACGCCCTGGGCCCTGTTTCACCAAGTGAATATATTCATGCCGTACTTTCGAAAAGTACGGCATCCAAAATATGACAGTAATACTATTCTGTTTCACCACGGGAATATATTCAAAGATAAATATTCGCGCATGCACTCAGAGCCGTGCGCTGATTGGCTAGCGGGCGGCACTATATTTTCCTTCTGCAGACGGAAATAACGGAAAATATATACTTATGTATTTGTGATATATATATTTATATTTTTATATCTACTTATATTTGTATTTATATATAATTACATGGTTTTCAAAGGATTTGTATTTATATTTATATTTTCTTTGAATGACGCATGCGGCGCCGGCATTCCAAGGCCGACATTGTACACAAACAATCTCGTCGCCAACTTTACCGTGCCTGGTGTAATTTCATGGCTTTTAGCTACTACCTATCAAACTTAAGTGGTTTCCTGTTTTTTTATGATTGACGTTAAAATTTAGATTGTTTTATTCGCTAAGGTAATTGTTAAACGAATGCCTTCAGCGCCAGAGCAAGAGTCAATCGCCGGTGACTGCAAGTGGAGAAGTTCACGTTCGCCATTGTGCGACACGAACGCGGAACGACTTGCCATCAGTCCGAAGTACGGCCTTTGTCCGAAATATGAAAACAAAAAGCTATGAAGATAAACTGCGTAAAACACTTGCTGAAGAAACAGTGTGGTGGCGTCGGGTAACAAGCTGTGTAGTGTGGAGATATTCGTGTGTGTTTTATCTTGACTATGACTGCGACAGCAGTTTAACAGAGGATAGCAGATCGAGGCAAAAATCATATTCGAGCGAGATGCTGAGCGTTTTTGTAGTTTGAAAATAAATATTCTTTTAAGATAACTTCCGTGTGTATCATGCTCTGCAAAAATATGTGTTGGTGACCGCAGGGACAGGCTGTCGCGATCAGCACATAAATTCCAATACCATTTTCTTGTGTGAGTTTTGTGGCAGACGCACACTATTCTCCGCAATATTTCGTTTCCAACATCATATTGGAATAATTGAGAGGTAGGTAGTTACGTTGTCTTGATTTCATTCTTTTTCTGCCATGGATATGTAGGCTCATCAGGTTTATTTGGATTGTTTATTAAATAAGCAGCCGCTCCACGGGTGCTGTGATGGCGTAAGTGGTAGAGCGCCGGGACATAGATCCGGTGGTCGCGAGTTCGAGCCTCGTCCGCTCCGCTTTTTGAGATATGCGATTCAAATGCATACACAGTGAAAGACCTTCGGAAGCTTTTATTACGACCAACTTACGAAATACATCTATCTACCGTCCTTTCTTTATCTACCTTCCTTTCAATGCAATTTTTAAGTAAATATAGCTCACCTAAATAGCTATCGGCAGACAAATCTGCATCACCGTTTGAACGTGGTTGAAAACGCGTTTTCTACAAATGGGTCCAACATGGCCTTCACCAGCTTCAACTTCACCTTCCATTCTCCAGAACAAAGACGCTCAAAACCAGCAAGCCAGCAAAAACACCAACAGGAACAGTTGAAAATGCAAAAAACGAACGACACAACAATTAATTATAAAACAATAAATATGCCACTAAAATTCGCTGACCAATCTATCCGTTGATGATTCAATAGCAATATAACCCGCACTGAGCTTGGCGCTGAGGATCCAAAGTATGCCACTAAAACTGGCATACTTTGAATGTTATCAAACTCGGTAATCAGCTGGCTAAAAAAGTAGATCGGCCGGTCGAAATGGAATATATTCCAAAAATACCGTACTTTGGCTGTCATACTTTGGATGGCATAAGTATTCCAGTACGGCATTTGCTGAAACAGAATACGTCATAGTATGACAAAAGTGAATATGAACGGCACCGAAAAGGAATAAATTCACTTGGTGAAACAGGGCCCTGGAGGGGGGGGGGGGAGATTTCGCCCCCCCCCCCTCCGTATGATCTCGAAAACCACGCAACGTAGCGACAAGCAGAAAACGATGTTAGATAGCTCGAGACAAGCTCTTTCGAAAGTATTTCGTTCATTTTTTAACAGGTCAATATTGAGGTCACCGAAGGTCATCAAGGGTCAGATTTTCAAGTTTTCAAGACTTCGCTTCGAACACCCCAAATATCTTGGGAACTATGATAGTTAGCAGCAAACGGAAATAAGCAATCGAAAGCCTGTGAAATGTCCTCAGATTTAAGCTCAGGTCAATAGTTTAGGCTCCAGAGGTCATCAAATGTCAAAAAGGTGATTTTTTTTTGGTTGCAAAACTGTTTTTCGCAAATAAAGTTTTACCTAACAAAGATAAAGCAATGGTTGTTACGCCATCGTGTTTGTCTTGTCAAGGCGCTTCGAATCATATTCATGGTGATCGGGTTAAGTCAACTGAGAAATTTGACCTCAGGTCAAGGTCAAGTGCAATGCAACAATGCAACATTTCACAGGCTTTCGATTGCTTATTTCCGTTTGCTGCTAACTATCATAGTTCCCGAGATAGTTGGGGTGTTCGAAGCGAAGTCTTGAAAACTTGAAAATCTGACCCTTGATGACCTTCGGTGACCTCAATATTGACCTGTTAAAAAATGAACGAAATACTTTCGAAAGAGCTTGTCTCGAGCTATCTAACATCGTTTTCTGCTTGTCGCTACGTTGCGTGGTTTTCGAGATCATACGGGGGGGGGGGGGAATCTCCCCCCTCCAGGGCCCTGTTTCACCAAGTGAATATATTCCTTTTCGGTGCCGTTCATATTCACTTTTGTCATACTATGACGTATTCTGTTTGCAACATGACCAAGTTGGTCATGTTGCATATTGGGAGAAGTGTCTCGACGAGACAAACACATTGGTGCCATGTTATCTTCTTTATCTTAATTATGCCGATAGTTATTGCCAAAACAGTGTTGACCGTCACGAAATTGACCTGACCTTAGGTCACCGATATTATAAATGCGAGATAAACACATTGTTGGTATCTTATGACCTTATGAAATCCTGCAAGATTGAAACCGATCGGCCTAAAACTGTGGCTGTGGTACTACTGCGAACGTTTTGGAGTTGAGGTCATCACGTGATCTGGTCTGGTGACCTGACCTGAGATGACCCGAGGTCAAGAATGTTAAATTTTGTGGAAAGTTTATTGCTGAAACAAGTGTGCAAAAAAACGGAGGCGCTGCGTGCCGCCGTTTTTGCGCTTTTTTTTGAAAAACCGCAGAGAGAGGGGGGGTGGGGGGGGGGGGGTCGCTCCCCATCCAGGGTCCTGTTTCATCAAGTCATTTATTTCTTTTCGGTGCCGTACATATTCACTTTTGTCACTACCATGCATATTCTGTTTCACCAACTGCCGTACTGGAATACATATGCTATCCAAAGTATGACATCCAAAGTACGGCCTTTTTTTAATCTATTCCATTACGACCGGCCGATCTACTTTTCTAGCCAGCTGATTGCCGAGTTTGCTTACATTCATTTGAACGAAATGAATGTACAACAAACTCAATTTAACGAATTTCTCCGGAATGGAGGTTCCCTATGCATACAGGCACGTGCATTACACACAGATTGTTGACTATGTTTTTCCCAGCTCGTAACTACAGACGCCGCTCAAATATTAATATTTATTCTCCTGGACGGAGGTTCAATGCTCACAAAGGCACGTGAATTCAACCGCGGACAGACAAGGAAACCTTGCTGTGTTTCGAGTGCAAAACGGACACTACGCAAATAGATATATAGGAGATAGCGCCTTGTGCTCGCTCCGCGTCGCAATCCCATATATTCGCATTCCCGATAAATGGATGGAGATTTGTATAAAGGACTGTTTTGACTTGTTGGACTTGGCGGACTTGTCAGACTTGCTGGAATTGCTGGGGGTCTTGCGGGGCTTGCGGGGCTTACGGGGCTTGCGGGGCTTGCGGGGCTTGCGGGGCTTGCGGGGCTTGCGGGGCTTGCCGGGATCGGACTTGTTGGACTTTTTAGTTGTTTAACGTCGCACGCCTTCGGCGCTCGCTAATCCATTTAGCACGTGCGTCATCTCGCGCCTTCTGTGCTCGCTTCGCTGTCAAATCGTACAAATCCATCTTCAACCCATCTCCAACTCCAACCAACCCATCTCCGACACATAGCTACAGCAATTTAACGCACTTGTAATTTAACGAATTTCTCCGGAATGGAGGTTGCCTATTCACAAAGGCACGTGAATTACACACATATTGTTGACTGTTTTCCCAGCTCGGAACTACATACGCCGCTCAACTATTAATATTTCTCGGCATTCTCCTGGACGGAGGATCGCTCCATGCTCACAAAGGCACGTGCATTCAGTGACGTCATGACGCCGTGCCGGTGCGGTATGTACAGCTACTGATACGTGTCGAGCTGCAGCGGCCCTGGCCGGAATTTCGGTGCCTTTTTGAGCGGGTTTCGAGGCCCCCACCTCTCCCATCCATCACCCCTCCCCAGTATGACCCCCTTCCACCAACACCTCTCCCTTCCCCTGTACCACACGTCCGGCCGGGACTTCGGCTCGGATTAAATTATCGGCAATCTCCTGGACGAAAGACTCCACCTCACTAACGTGCTTAACCCGCATTCCATTCGCGGACAGACACGAAAACCTTGCTGTGTTTCGAGTGCAAAACGGACACTACTCAAATAGATATATAGGAGATAGGAAAATATATATATATATAGGAGATGGAGGGACAAGTGTGGCCCGCTTGCTACCGCATTCCGAAGGTAACCAAGTTCCCGTATCCCGTTCCCGTATCCCGTTCCCGTATCCCGTTCCCGTATCCCGTTCCCGTATCCCGTTCCCGTATCCCGTTCCCGTATCCCGTTCCCGTATCCCGTTCCCGTATCCCGTTCCCGTATCCCGTTCCCGTATCCCGTTCCCGTATCCCGTGCCCGTATCCCGTTCCCGTATCCCGTTCCCGTATCCCGTTCCCGTATCCCGTTCCCGTCCCGTACTCGTTCCGAACATCACCAAACTCGGGTAGGCTTTACATTAAAGGGAAATAATTACCTTTTTCCACAAAAATGGAGTTAGCACTTGAAATCGCCAGACGAGACCAAAATATATTGTAAATTCATCACATTTTGCATGAAAACTTTCCTACCGAAAGATATTTTAAGTTAAAGTTGATAAGCGTTCCACACTTTTAACGACCGGTACTTGCAAGTACTTTTGGTCCTCATCAAACTGCGGGCTTTTCCCGTAATTTTTTTTACGCAATGGAGTGGAAAATATATTGTGCGTTCTGCTTGTTGTGATTATATGCCCGGCGATCTTCTAAAACTAACAGCGATTGGAAAAAGTGGCAATAAAATCGGAAGCTCATCGATGCACATCAACGGCGGCATAGTTAGTGGTTGCGACCCTCAATTTTTGAAAATAAATTCATTTGTTTTCAACATTAGGAGTATTGTATAATTTGTCTGTGGCGGTATATAACACTATGCTTTATATTATCATGAAAAATAAAAAAAATCCCCAAAAACTAACAAACAATAACACAAAACTGGCAATTAAATCGGAAGCTCATCGATGCACATCGACGGCGACCTATTTAGCGTCGGCGATTTGTTTACAAAGCATTGTCATGCTTCTCGGCGCACTTAACCATTGTGGCGAGTTGTTGCTAGTAGCGCTTTCGTTCTCCATGGCAACCAGGCGTGAGCCAATGAAAAGCCAGAACGTATTCCCTTTCTGGCTTTTGATTGGCTGGCGCCTGGTTGCCATGGAGAACGAAAGCGCTACTAGCGTGTGTCCGAGCAGCGCTCAGTTTGATCGGAAATGTCACAGAGCCTCCAAATATGCCGCACTCGATGCAAACAATGGTAGGGAAGGACGAATTTGTCAATGACCTTCATGAAGTACACAAGGTACTTGTTTTGTATTTTTTCCAAACTTACAACTTTGAATTTGGGAATAATTTTATTTAATTCTTAAATTTAAATAAAATAATTTTAAAACCATAACGGTAGCCTAAGAAATTGTTGCTAACAAAATCAAAAGGTCATTATTTCCCTTTAAAGAGTTCGGAATTTAAATATGCGCCAATTTGGTATCCGCCGACGGAGGTTCATTTTTTTTTGCTTAGCATGCTTTTCACTATGGCAAGGTTTTGCCGACGCAAATTGATCTGCAGCGACATATTTTGATGTA
Organism: Chirona hameri; assembly: GCA_036785665.1. Lineage (NCBI taxonomy): Eukaryota > Metazoa > Arthropoda > Thecostraca > Balanomorpha > Balanidae > Chirona > Chirona hameri. Next base: position 54,701 of record JAXIVJ010008274.1, read on the forward strand.
ATGCTTTATTACGCAGAATAAAAAAATGGCTGAAAGCGTTATATTAACACTGCCATTATAACGTTCATGTTTGTGAATATGAAGACATTTTGAGTGGTTATTGGTCCGAAATTATTGCGCTTTGCAGCTGTATATTTTTGTATTGTCTACCGCCCTCCGTTATTGACGATATGTCAGTGTGATGAAATTCACAATCTAAAATGGTCAATTTATATATTCCGGGCTGATTTAAGATATTCAATATTTAACAGAAAGCTTCGGTTTTCATGCATAACAAAGCCGGTACCTTCGTCTACAAAATTACGTTTGTTTTAGCTCTTCAAGTCTCATAGGTTCGGAGCACTACATTCAATCGTGAATTACTTCATAAAAACCATGATTTGCGCTTGTGTAGCCATTAACTTTGCACGCACAACACGCCGCTCGCCGAACCACATTGCATACGCCTTCCCGGTAATTTATCTACACGTCTGTGTTTGTCGCATGCCGATCGGACGCATAGTCTCCGAGATATCGACCTGGGATTGCATCATGTTTCGCGATTTTTCGTAATTTTTCACACATTTCGACCCGGGTTTTCCACGTGTTAAGCCAATGGAGAAAAAGCCGTTTTTGCAGCTCGTGCCACGCGCTCATTATGCACCCTGGCGAACTCCGTTTCTTGACACTGCACGTCGTTGAAATGTCACCCGGATCGTGTAAAAATTGCATCCATCTACTCGCAATAGTTTAGGCTGCACAGCTGAGGAAAGAACAAAAATGCAAAATGGCCACACACAGACAGACAGACAGACGCACTTTACTCAAATAGTAAGTCGGATGTGATTGCATTTCCTGGACTTATATCCAGAAACCGCTTAGGATGGCCGCAAGGGCGATAATGCGAACACAACAAGGCCATGGAAAGCTAGGGGGCCAATTGATTCCTAACAACAAGTGCAAAATGAAACACCCTACTCGGCATTGGTCCCGGGCCACATACAGCCAGCACGGCACACATGTCCCGGGCAGCGCACCACAGCCAGCCCGGCGCACATGGCCCGTGTAACATACGGCCAGCCGGGCGCATATATGAAGCCGAGGCTGGTGTATGACGGCAACAAATGCTGTCCGAGACGGCGGCGTCCGTCATCAGACCGTGTCAAATTGGACTCTCGGCGCTCATATGCCGAGGTTGGCTGTGATGTGTGGCGGCCTCTCCACCGTCTCCGCCGTCTCCGCCGTCTCCGGCGTCTCCACTGGGCACCGTCTCCGAACCAACAGCCGCACGGCCAGCACCTACAGTCACCGGTAACCGGCCCAGTAACCATCGGCCAAAGGTTCCGAGCCGCCGGCACCGGTCCGGTCGGCGCCGGTAACCACACTGCGTGCAGCTGGTCAACCTCAGGCAGACGGTCGTTGTCGCCTATGCGCTGGCTGGTGCCCACTGAACAACCTGGTCAGACATTCACGAGTGACCAGGTGAACCAGGTCAGACCAGGTGAATGATAGTCGGCGGTCAGTGGCGGCCGATAAGGGATAAGGGGGGGGGGGGCAGCTGCTCCCCCACTTAAAAAGTTGGGAGGGGGGGGGGGATGGGGGAGAGGGCAAACATATAATTTGTCCCCCCATACATTTGTAAGAGGGGCCCTCCAAGAAGTTGGTTCGATTTTTGTCTTTTTGACCGAAAC
>JAXIVJ010008275.1:0-2500 GCA_036785665.1 Chirona hameri
ATCATCATCATCATCATCATCATCATCATCATCATCATCATCATCATCATCATCATCATCATCATCATCATCATCATCATCATCATCATCATCATCATCATCATCATCATCATCATTATCATCATCATGCCCGGAGGCGGTGTTGTACCGCCTCCGGGCATACCACACCGCCTCCGGGCATACAACACCGCCTCCGGGCATACTACACCGCCTCCGGGCATACCACACCGCCTCCGGGCATACAACACCGCCTCTGGGCATACTACACCGCCTCCGGGCATACCACACCGCCTCGGGGCATACAACACCGCCTCCGGGCATACTGCACCGCCTCCGGGCATACCACACCGCCTCCGGGCATACAACACCGCCTCCGGGCATACTACACCGCCTCCGGGCATACCAGACCGCCTCAGGGCATACAACACCGCCTCCGGGCATACAACACCGCCTCCGGGCATACCACACCGCCTCCGGGCATACAACACCGCCTCCGGGCATATAACACCGCCTCCGGGCATACCACACCGCCTCCGGGCATACAACACCGCCTCCGGGCATACAACACCGCCTCCGGGCATACCACACCGTCTCACATCATCATCAGCAACATCATCAGCAACATCATCAGCAACATCACCAGCAACATCATCAGCAACATCATCAGCAACATCATCAGCAACATCATCAGCAACATCATCAGCAACATCATCATCAACATCATCATCAACATCATCATCAACATCATCATCAACATCATCATCAACATCAACATCATCATGAACATCATCATCAACATCATCATCAACATCATCATCAACATCATCATCAACATCATCATCAACATCATCATCAACATCATCATCAACATCATCATCAACATCATCATCAACATCATCAGCAACATAATCAGCAACATCATCATCAACATCATGAGCAACATCATCAACAACATCATCATCAGCAACATCATCATCAGCAACATCATCATCAGCAACATCATCATCATCATCATCATCATCATCATCTTCATCATCATCATCATCATCATCATCATCATCATCATCATCGTCATCATCATCATCATCATCATCATCATCATCATCATCATCATCATCATCATCATCATCATCATCATCATCATCATCATCATCATCATCATCATCATCATCATCATCATCATCATCATCATCATCATCATCATTATCATCATCATCATGCCCGGAGGCGGTGTTGTACCGCCTCCGGGCATACCACACCGCCTCCGGGCATACAACACCGCCTCCGGGCATACTACACCGCCTCCGGGCATACCACACCGCCTCCGGGCATACAACACCGCCTCCGGGCAAACTACACCGCCTCCGGGCATACCACACCGCCTCCGGGCATACAACACCGCCTCCGGGCATACTACACCGCCTCCGGGCATACCACACCGCCTCCGGGCATACAACACCGCCTCCGGGCATACTACACCGCCTCCGGGCATACCACACCGCCTCCGGGCATACAACACCGCCTCCGGGCATACAACACCGCCTCCGGGCATACCACACCGCCTCCGGGCATACAACACCGCCTCCGGGCATACAACACCGCCTCCGGGCATACCACACCGTCTCACGTCATCATCAGCAACATCATCAGCAACATCATCATCATCATCATCATCATCATCATCATCATCATCATCATCATCATCATCATCATCATCATCATCATCATCATCATCATCATCATCATCATCATCATCATCATCATCATCATCATCATCATCATCATCATCATCATCATCATCATCATCATCATCATCATCATCATCATCATCATCATCATTATCATCATCATGCCTGGAGGCGGTGTTGTACCGCCTCCGGGCATACCAAACCGCCTCCGGGCATACAACACCGCCTCCGGGCATACTACACCGCCTCCGGGCATACCACACCGCCTCCGGGCATACAACACCGCCTCCGGGCATACTACACCGCCTCCGGGCATACCACACCGCCTCCGGGCATACAACACCGCCTCCGGGCATACAACACCGGTTCCGGGCATACCACACCGTCTCACGTCATCATCAGCAACATCATCAGCAACATCATCAGCAATATCACCAGCAACATCATCAGCAACATCATCAGCAACATCATCAGCAACATCATCAGCAACATCATCAGCAACATCATCATCAACATCATCATCAACATCATCATCAACATCATCATCAACATCATCATCAACATCATCAGCAACATCATCAGCAACATCATCAGCAACATCATCAGCAACATCATCAACAACATCATCATCAGCAACATCATCATCAGCAACATCATCATCAGCAACATCATCATCATCATCATCATCATCATCATCATCATCATCATCATCATCATCATCATCATCATCATCATCATCATCATCATCATCATCATCATCATCATCATCATCATCATCATCATCATCATCATCATCATCATCATCATCATCA
>JAXIVJ010008275.1:12500-17500 GCA_036785665.1 Chirona hameri
ATCTTCATCATCATCATCATCATCATCATCATCATCATCATCATCATCATCATCATCATCATCATCATCATCATCATCATCATCATCATCATCATCATCATCATCATCATCATCATCATCATCATCATCATCATCATCATCATCATCATCATCATCATCATCATCATCATCATCATCATCATCATCATCATTATCATCATCATCATGCCCGGAGGCGGTGTTGTACCGCCTCCGGGCATACCACACCGCCTCCGGGCATACAACACCGCCTCCGGGCATACTACACCGCCTCCGGGCATACCACACCGCCTCCGGGCATACAACACCGCCTCCGGGCAAACTACACCGCCTCCGGGCATACCACACCGCCTCCGGGCATACAACACCGCCTCCGGGCATACTACACCGCCTCCGGGCATACCACACCGCCTCCGGGCATACAACACCGCCTCCGGGCATACTACACCGCCTCCGGGCATACCACACCGCCTCCGGGCATACAACACCGCCTCCGGGCATACAACACCGCCTCCGGGCATACCACACCGCCTCCGGGCATACAACACCGCCTCCGGGCATACAACACCGCCTCCGGGCATACCACACCGTCTCACGTCATCATCAGCAACATCATCAGCAACATCATCATCATCATCATCATCATCATCATCATCATCATCATCATCATCATCATCATCATCATCATCATCATCATCATCATCATCATCATCATCATCATCATCATCATCATCATCATCATCATCATCATCATCATCATCATCATCATCATCATCATCATCATCATCATCATCATCATCATCATCATTATCATCATCATGCCTGGAGGCGGTGTTGTACCGCCTCCGGGCATACCAAACCGCCTCCGGGCATACAACACCGCCTCCGGGCATACTACACCGCCTCCGGGCATACCACACCGCCTCCGGGCATACAACACCGCCTCCGGGCATACTACACCGCCTCCGGGCATACCACACCGCCTCCGGGCATACAACACCGCCTCCGGGCATACAACACCGGTTCCGGGCATACCACACCGTCTCACGTCATCATCAGCAACATCATCAGCAACATCATCAGCAATATCACCAGCAACATCATCAGCAACATCATCAGCAACATCATCAGCAACATCATCAGCAACATCATCAGCAACATCATCATCAACATCATCATCAACATCATCATCAACATCATCATCAACATCATCATCAACATCATCAGCAACATCATCAGCAACATCATCAGCAACATCATCAGCAACATCATCAACAACATCATCATCAGCAACATCATCATCAGCAACATCATCATCAGCAACATCATCATCATCATCATCATCATCATCATCATCATCATCATCATCATCATCATCATCATCATCATCATCATCATCATCATCATCATCATCATCATCATCATCATCATCATCATCATCATCATCATCATCATCATCATCATCATCATCATCATCATCATCATCATCATCATCATCATCATCATGCCCGGAGGCGGTGTTGTACCGCCTCCGGGCATACCACACCGCCTCCGGGCATACAACACCGCCTCCGGGCATACTACACCGCCTCCGGGCATACCACACCGCCTCCGGGCATACAACACCGCCTCCAGGCATACTACACCGCCTCCGGGCATACCACACCGCCTCCGGGCATACAACACCGCCTCCGGGCATACTGCACCGCCTCCGGGCATACCACACCGCCTCCGGGCATACAACACCGCCTCCGGGCATACTACACCGCCTCCGGGCATACCAGACCGCCTCAGGGCATACAACACCGCCTCCGGGCATACAACACCGCCTCCGGGCATACCACACCGCCTCCGGGCATACAACACCGCCTCCGGGCATACAACACCGCCTCCGGGCATACCACACCGCCTCCGGGCATACAACACCGCCTCCGGGCATACAACACCGGTTCCGGGCATACCACACCGTCTCACGTCATCATCAGCAACATCATCAGCAACATCATCAGCAATATCACCAGCAACATCATCAGCAACATCATCAGCAACATCATCAGCAACATCATCAGCAACATCATCAGCAACATCATCATCAACATCATCAACAACATCATCATCAACATCATCATCAACATCATCATCAACATCATCAGCAACATCATCAGCAACATCATCAGCAACATCATCAGCAACATCATCAACAACATCATCATCAGCAACATCATCATCAGCAACATCATCATCAGCAACATCATCATCATCATCATCATCATCATCATCATCATCATCATCATCATCATCATCATCATCATCATCATCATCATCATCATCATCATCATCATCATCATCATCATCATCATCATCATCATCATCATCATCATCATCATCATCATCATCATCATCATCATCATCATCATCATCATCATCATCATCATCATCATCATCATCATCATCATCATCATCATCATCATCATCATCATCATCATCATCATCATCATCATCATCATCATCATCATCATCATCATCATCATCATCATCATCATCATCATCATCATCATCATCATCATCATCATCATCATCATCATCATCATCATCATCATCATCATCATCATCATCATCATCATCATCATCATCATCATCATCATCATCATCATCATCATCATCATCATCATCATCATCATCATCATCATCATCATCATCATCATCATCATCATCATCATCATCATTATCATCATCATGCCCGGAGGCGGTGTTGTACCGCCTCCGGGCATACCACACCGCCTCCGGGCATACAACACCGCCTCCGGGCATACTACACCGCCTCCGGGCATACCACACCGCCTCCGGGCATACAACACCGCCTCCGGGCATACAACAACGCCTCCGGGCATACCACACCGCCTCCGGGCATACAACACCGCCTCCGGGCATACAACACCGCAAAAGGGCATACCACACCGTCTCACGTCATCATCAGCAACATCATCAGCAACATCATCAGCAACATCATCAGCAACATCACCAGCAACATCATCAGCAACATCATCAGCAACATCATCAGCAACATCATCATCAACATCATCATCAACATCATCATTAACATCATCATCAACATCAACATCATCATCAACATCATCATCAACATCATCATCAACATCATCATCAACATCATCATCAACATCATCATCAACATCATCATCAACATCATCATCAACATCATCAGCAACATCATCAGCAACATCATCAGCAATATTATCAGCAACATCATCAGCAACATCATCATCAGCAACATCATCATCAGCAACATCATCATCAGCAACATCATCATCATCATCATCATCATCATCATCATCATCATCATCATCATCATCATTATCATCATCATGCCCGGAGGCGGTGCTGTACCGCCTCCGGGCATACCACACCGCCTCCGGGCATACAACACCGCCTCCGGGCATACTACACCGCCTCCGGGCATACCACACCGCCTCCGGGCATACAACACCGCCTCCGGGCATACTACACCGCCTCCGGGCATACCACACCGCCTCCGGGCATACAACACCGCCTCCGGGCATACTGCACCGCCTCCGGGCATACCACACCGCCTCCGGGCATACAACACCGCCTCCGGGCATACTACACCGCCTCCGGGCATACCAGACCGCCTCAGGGCATACAACACCGCCTCCGGGCATACAACACCGCCTCCGGGCATACCACACCGCCTCCGGGCATACAACACCGCCTCCGGGCATACAACACCGCCTCCGGGCATACCACACCGCCTCCGGGCATACAACACCGCCTCCGGGCATACAACACCGCCTCCGGGCATACCACACCGTCTCACGTCATCATCAGCAACATCATCAGCAACATCATCAGCAACATCACCAGCAACATCATCAGCAACATCATCAGCAACATCATCAACAACATCATCATCATCAACATCATCATCAACATCATCATCAACATCATCAGCAACATAATCAGCAACATCATCATCAACATCATGAGCAACATCATCAACAACATCATCATCAGCAACATCATCATCAGCAACATCATCATCAGCAACATCATCATCATCATCATCATCATCATCATCTTCATCATCATCATCATCATCATCATCATCATCATCATCATCATCATCATCATCATCATCATCATCATCATCATCATCATCATCATCATCATCATCATCATCATCATCATCATCATCATCATCATCATCATCATCATCATCATCATCATCATCATCATCATCATCATCATCATCATCATCATCATCATCATCATTATCATCATCATCATGCCCGGAGGCGGTGTTGTACCGCCTCCGGGCATACCACACCGCCTCCGGGCATACAACACCGCCTCCGGGCATACTACACCGCCTCCGGGCATACCACACCGCCTCCGGGCATACAACACCGCCTCCGGGCAAACTACACCGCCTCCGGGCATACCACACCGCCTCCGGGCATACAACACCGCCTCCGGGCATACTACACCGCCTCCGGGCATACCACACCGCCTCCGGGCATACAACACCGCCTCCGGGCATACTACACCACCTCCGGGCATACCACACCGCCTCCGGGCATACAACACCGCCTCCGGGCATACAACACCGCCTCCGGGCATACCACACCGCCTCCGGGCATACAACACCGCCTCCGGGCATACTACACCGCCTCCGGGCATACCACACCGCCTCCGGGCATACAACACCGCCTCCGGGCATACTGCACCGCCTCCGGGCATACCACACCGCCTCCGGGCATACAACACCGCCTCCGGGCATACTACACCGCCTCCGGGCATACCAGACCGCCTCAGGGCATACAACACCGCCTCCGGGCATACAACACCGCCTCCGGGCATACCACACCGCCTCCGGGCATACAACACCGCCTCCGGGCATACAACACCGCCTCCGGGCATACCACACCGCCTCCGGGCATACAACA
>JAXIVJ010008275.1:22500-25000 GCA_036785665.1 Chirona hameri
AACATCATCATCAGCAACATCATCATCAGCAACATCATCATCAGCAACATCATCATCATCATCATCATCATCATCATCATCATCATCATCATCATCATCATCATCATCATCATCATCATCATCATCATCATCATCATCATCATCATCATCATCATCATCATCATCATCATCATCATCATCATCATCATCATCATCATCATCATCATCATGCCCGGAGGCGGTGTTGTACCGCCTCCGGGCATACCACACCGCCTCCGGGCATACAACACCGCCTCCGGGCATACTACACCGCCTCCGGGCATACCACACCGCCTCCGGGCATACAACACCGCCTCCAGGCATACTACACCGCCTCCGGGCATACCACACCGCCTCCGGGCATACAACACCGCCTCCGGGCATACTGCACCGCCTCCGGGCATACCACACCGCCTCCGGGCATACAACACCGCCTCCGGGCATACTACACCGCCTCCGGGCATACCAGACCGCCTCAGGGCATACAACACCGCCTCCGGGCATACAACACCGCCTCCGGGCATACCACACCGCCTCCGGGCATACAACACCGCCTCCGGGCATACAACACCGCCTCCGGGCATACCACACCGCCTCCGGGCATACAACACCGCCTCCGGGCATACAACACCGGTTCCGGGCATACCACACCGTCTCACGTCATCATCAGCAACATCATCAGCAACATCATCAGCAATATCACCAGCAACATCATCAGCAACATCATCAGCAACATCATCAGCAACATCATCAGCAACATCATCAGCAACATCATCATCAACATCATCAACAACATCATCATCAACATCATCATCAACATCATCATCAACATCATCAGCAACATCATCAGCAACATCATCAGCAACATCATCAGCAACATCATCAACAACATCATCATCAGCAACATCATCATCAGCAACATCATCATCAGCAACATCATCATCATCATCATCATCATCATCATCATCATCATCATCATCATCATCATCATCATCATCATCATCATCATCATCATCATCATCATCATCATCATCATCATCATCATCATCATCATCATCATCATCATCATCATCATCATCATCATCATCATCATCATCATCATCATCATCATCATCATCATCATCATCATCATCATCATCATCATCATCATCATCATCATCATCATCATCATCATCATCATCATCATCATCATCATCATCATCATCATCATCATCATCATCATCATCATCATCATCATCATCATCATCATCATTATCATCATCATGCCCGGAGGCGGTGTTGTACCGCCTCCGGGCATACCACACCGCCTCCGGGCATACAACACCGCCTCCGGGCACACTACACCGCTTCCGGGCATACCACACCGCCTCCGGGCATACAACACCGCCTCCGGGCATACTACACCGCCTCCGGGCATACCACACCACCTCCGGGCATACAACAACGCCTCCGGGCATACTGCACCGCCTCCGGGCATACCACACCGCCTCCGGGCATACAACACCGCCTCCGGGCATACTACACCGCCTCCGGGCATACCAGACCGCCTCAGGGCATACAACACCGCCTCCGGGCATACAACACCGCCTCCGGGCATACCACACCGCCTCCGGGCATACAACACCGCCTCCGGGCATACAACACCGCCTCCGGGCATACCACACCGCCTCCGGGCATACAACACCGCCTCCGGGCATACAACACCGCCTCCGGGCATACCACACCGTCTCACGTCATCATCAGCAACATCATCAGCAACATCATCAGCAACATCACCAGCAACATCATCAGCAACATCATCAGCAACATCATCAGCAACATCATCAGCAACATCATCAGCAACATCATCATCAACATCATCATCAACATCATCATCAACATCATCATCAACATCATCATCAACATCATCAGCAACATCATCAGCAACATCATCAGCAACATCATCAGCAACATCATCAACAACATCATCATCAGCAACATCATCATCAGCAACATCATCATCAGCAACATCATCATCATCATCATCATCATCATCATCATCATCATCATCATCATCATCATCATCATCATCATCATCATCATCATCATCATCATCATCATCATCATCATCATCATCATCATCATCATCATCATCATCATCATCATCATCATCATCATCATTATCATCATCATGCCCGGAGGCGGTGTTGTACCGCCTCCGGGCATACCACACCGCCTCCGGGCATACAACACCGCCTCCGGGCATACTACACCGCCTCCGGGCATACCACACTGCCTCCGGGCATACAACACCGCCTCTGGGCATACTACACCGCCTCCGGGCATACCACACCGCCTCGGGGCATACAACACCGCCTCCGGGCATACTGCACCGCCTCCGGGCATACCACACCGCCTCCGGGCATACAACACCGCCTCCGGGCATACTACACCGCCTCCGGGCATACCAGACCGCCTCAGGGCATACAACACCGCCTCCGGG
>JAXIVJ010008275.1:27500-30000 GCA_036785665.1 Chirona hameri
CACACCGCCTCCGGGCATACAACACCGCCTCCGGGCATACAACACCGGTTCCGGGCATACCACACCGTCTCACGTCATCATCAGCAACATCATCAGCAACATCATCAGCAATATCACCAGCAACATCATCAGCAACATCATCAGCAACATCATCAGCAACATCATCAGCAACATCATCAGCAACATCATCATCAACATCATCAACAACATCATCATCAACATCATCATCAACATCATCATCAACATCATCAGCAACATCATCAGCAACATCATCAGCAACATCATCAGCAACATCATCAACAACATCATCATCAGCAACATCATCATCAGCAACATCATCATCAGCAACATCATCATCATCATCATCATCATCATCATCATCATCATCATCATCATCATCATCATCATCATCATCATCATCATCATCATCATCATCATCATCATCATCATCATCATCATCATCATCATCATCATCATCATCATCATCATCATCATCATCATCATCATCATCATCATCATCATCATCATCATCATCATCATCATCATCATCATCATCATCATCATCATCATCATCATCATCATCATCATCATCATCATCATCATCATCATCATCATCATCATCATCATCATCATCATCATCATCATCATCATCATCATCATCATCATTATCATCATCATGCCCGGAGGCGGTGTTGTACCGCCTCCGGGCATACCACACCGCCTCCGGGCATACAACACCGCCTCCGGGCACACTACACCGCTTCCGGGCATACCACACCGCCTCCGGGCATACAACACCGCCTCCGGGCATACTACACCGCCTCCGGGCATACCACACCGCCTCCGGGCATACAACAACGCCTCCGGGCATACTGCACCGCCTCCGGGCATACCACACCGCCTCCGGGCATACAACACCGCCTCCGGGCATACTACACCGCCTCCGGGCATACCAGACCGCCTCAGGGCATACAACACCGCCTCCGGGCATACAACACCGCCTCCGGGCATACCACACCGCCTCCGGGCATACAACACCGCCTCCGGGCATACAACACCGCCTCCGGGCATACCACACCGCCTCCGGGCATACAACACCGCCTCCGGGCATACAACACCGCCTCCGGGCATACCACACCGTCTCACGTCATCATCAGCAACATCATCAGCAACATCATCAGCAACATCACCAGCAACATCATCAGCAACATCATCAGCAACATCATCAGCAACATCATCAGCAACATCATCAGCAACATCATCATCAACATCATCATCAACATCATCATCAACATCATCATCAACATCATCATCAACATCATCAGCAACATCATCAGCAACATCATCAGCAACATCATCAGCAACATCATCAACAACATCATCATCAGCAACATCATCATCAGCAACATCATCATCAGCAACATCATCATCATCATCATCATCATCATCATCATCATCATCATCATCATCATCATCATCATCATCATCATCATCATCATCATCATCATCATCATCATCATCATCATCATCATCATCATCATCATCATCATCATCATCATCATCATTATCATCATCATGCCCGGAGGCGGTGTTGTACCGCCTCCGGGCATACCACACCGCCTCCGGGCATACAACACCGCCTCCGGGCATACTACACCGCCTCCGGGCATACCACACCGCCTCCGGGCATACAACACCGCCTCTGGGCATACTACACCGCCTCCGGGCATACCACACCGCCTCGGGGCATACAACACCGCCTCCGGGCATACTGCACCGCCTCCGGGCATACCACACCGCCTCCGGGCATACAACACCGCCTCCGGGCATACTACACCGCCTCCGGGCATACCAGACCGCCTCAGGGCATACAACACCGCCTCCGGGCATACAACACCGCCTCCGGGCATACCACACCGCCTCCGGGCATACAACACCGCCTCCGGGCATACCACACCGCCTCCGGGCATACAACACCGCCTCCGGGCATATAACACCGCCTCCGGGCATACCACACCGCCTCCGGGCATACAACACCGCCTCCGGGCATACAACACCGCCTCCGGGCATACCACACCGTCTCACATCATCATCAGCAACATCATCAGCAACATCATCAGCAACATCACCAGCAACATCATCAGCAACATCATCAGCAACATCATCAGCAACATCATCAGCAACATCATCATCAACATCATCATCAACATCATCATCAACATCATCATCAACATCATCATCAACATCAACATCATCATGAACATCATCATCATCATCATCAACATCATCATCAACATCATCATCAACATCATCATCAACATCATCATCAACATCATCATCAACATCATCATCAACATCATCATCAACATCATCAGCAACATAATCAGCAACATCATCATCAACATCATGAGCAACATCATCAACAACATCATCATCAGCAACATCATCATCAGCAACATCATCATCAGCAACATCATCATCATCATCATCATCATCATCA
>JAXIVJ010008275.1:55000-56365 GCA_036785665.1 Chirona hameri
CGGGCATACTACACCGCCTCCGGGCATACCAGACCGCCTCAGGGCATACAACACCGCCTCCGGGCATACAACACCGCCTCCGGGCATACCACACCGCCTCCGGGCATACAACACCGCCTCCGGGCATACAACACCGCCTCCGGGCATACCACACCGCCTCCGGGCATACAACACCGCCTCAGGGCATACAACACCGCCTCCGGGCATACCACACCGTCTCACGTCATCATCAGCAACATCATCAGCAACATCATCAGCAACATCACCAGCAAAATCATCAGCAACATCATCAGCAACATCATCAACAACATCATCATCATCAACATCATCATCAACATCATCATCAACATCATCAGCAACATAATCAGCAACATCATCATCAACATCATGAGCAACATCATCAACAACATCATCATCATCAACATCATCATCAGCAACATCATCATCAGCAACATCATCATCATCATCATCATCATCATCATCTTCATCATCATCATCATCATCATCATCATCATCATCATCATCATCATCATCATCATCATCATCATCATCATCATCATCATCATCATCATCATCATCATCATCATCATCATCATCATCATCATCATCATCATCATCATCATCATCATCATCATCATCATCATCATCATCATCATCATCATCATTATCATCATCATCATGCCCGGAGGCGGTGTTGTACCGCCTCCGGGCATACCACACCGCCTCCGGGCATACAACACCGCCTCCGGGCATACTACACCGCCTCCGGGCATACCACACCGCCTCCGGGCATACAACACCGCCTCCGGGCAAACTACACCGCCTCCGGGCATACCACACCGCCTCCGGGCATACAACACCGCCTCCGGGCATACTACACCGCCTCCGGGCATACCACACCGCCTCCGGGCATACAACACCGCATCCGGGCATACTACACCGCCTCCGGGCATACCACACCGCCTCCGGGCATACAACACCGCCTCCGGGCATACAACACCGCCTCCGGGCATACCACACCGCCTCCGGGCATACAACACCGCCTCCGGGCATACTACACCGCCTCCGGGCATACCACACCGCCTCCGGGCATACAACACCGCCTCCGGGCATACTGCACCGCCTCCGGGCATACCACACCGCCTCCGGGCATACAACACCGCCTCCGGGCATACTACACCGCCTCCGGGCATACCAGACCGCCTCAGGGCATACAACACCGCCTCCGGGCATACAACACCGCCTCCGGGCATACCACACCGCCTCCGGGCATACAACACCGCCTCCGGGCATACAACACCGCCTCCGGGCATACCACACCGCCTCCGGGCATACAACACCGCCTCCGGGCATACAACACCGCCT
>JAXIVJ010008276.1:5000-7500 GCA_036785665.1 Chirona hameri
TAGATAGACAGATTGATAGACAGATAGATAGACAGATAGATAGACAGATAGATAGACAGATAGATAGACAGATAGATAGACAGATAGATAGACAGATAGATGATCAGATAGATAGACAGATAGATAGACAGATAGATAGACAGATAGATAGACAGATAGATAGGACAGATAGATAGACAGATAGATAGACAGATAGATAGACAGATAGATAGACAGATAGTAGACAGATAGATAGACAGATAGATAAGACAGATAGATAGACAGATAGAATAGACAGATAGATAGACAGATAGATAGACAGATAGATAGACAGATAGATAGACAGATAGATAGACAGATAGATAGACAGATAGATAGACAGATAGATAGACAGATAGATAGACAGATAGATAGACAGATAGATAGACAGATTAGATAGGACAGATAGATAGACAGATAAGTAGACAGATAGATAGACAGATAGATAGACAGATAGATAGACAGATAGATAGACAGATAGATAGACAGATAGATAGACAGATAGATAGACAGATAGATAGACAGATAGATAGACAGATAGATAGACAGATAGAAGACAGATAGATAGATAGATGATAGATAGAATAGAGATAGATAGATAGATAGATAGATAGATAGATTAGATAGATAGATAGATAGATAGATAGATAGATAGATAGATAGATAGACAGATAGATAGACAGATAGATAGATAGACAGATAGACTAGATAGACAGATAGACAGATAGACAGATAGACAGATCTACAGATAGACAGATAGACAGATTGACAGATAGACAGATAGACAGATAGACAGATAGACAGATAGACAGATAGACAGATAGACAGATAGACAGATAGACAGATTAGACAGATAGAGACAGATAGACAGATTAGACAGATAGACAGATAGACAGATAGACAGATAGACAGATAGACAGATAGACAGATAGACAGATAGGACAGAAGACAGATAGACAGATAGACAGATAGACAGATAGACAGATAGACAGATAGACAGATAGACAGATAGACAGATAGACAGATAGACAGATAGGACAGATAGACAGATAGACAGATAGACAGATAGACAGATAGACAGATAGACAGATAAGACAGATAGACAGATAGACAGATAGACAGATAGACAGATAGACAGACTGAGACAGATAGACAGATAGACAGATAGACAGATAGACAGATAGACAGATAGACAGAGTAGGACAGATAGACAGATAGACAGATCAGACAGATAGACAGATAGACAGATAGACAGATAGACAAGATAGACAGATAGACAGATAGACCAGATAGACAGATAGACAGATAGACAGATAGACAGATAGACAGATAGACAGATAGACAGATAGACAGATAGACAGATAGTACAGATAGACAGATAGACCAGATAGACAGATAGACAGATAGACAGATAGACAGACAGACAGACTAGACAGATAGACAGATAGACAGACAGACAGATCAGACAGACAGACAGACAGACAGACAGACAGACAGACAGACAGACAGACAGACAGACAGAATAGACAGACAGATAGACAGACAGATAGACAGACAGATAGACAGACAGATAGACAGACAGATAGACAGACAGATAGACAGAGACAGATAGACAGACAGATAGACAGACAGATAGACAGACAGATAGACAGACAGATAGACAGACAGATAGACAGACAGATAGACAGACAGATAGACAGACAGATATACAGACAGATAGACAGACAGATAGACAGACAGATAGACAGACAGATAGACAGACAGATAGACAGACAGATAGACAGACAGATAGACAGACAGATAGACAGACAGATAGACAGACAGATAGACAGACAGATAGACCAGACAGATAGACAGACAGATAGACAGACAGATAGACAGACAGATAGACAGACAGATAGACAGACAGATAGACAGACAGATAGACAGACAGATAGACAGACAGATAGACAGACAGATAGACAGACAGATAGACAGACAGATAGACAGACAGATAGACAGACAGATAGACAGACAGATAGACAGACAGATAGACAGACAGATAGACAGACAGATAGACAGACAGATAGGACAGACAGATAGACAGACAGATAGACCAGACAGATAGACAGACAGATAGACAGACAGATAGACAGACAGATAGACAGACAGATAGACAGACAGATAGACAGACAGATAGACAGACAGATAGACAGACAGATACGACAGACAGATAGACAGACAGATAGACAGACAGATAGACAGACAGATAGACAGACAGATAGACAGACAGATAGACAGACAGATAGACAGACAGATAGACAGACAGATAGACAGACAGATAGACAGACAGATAGACAGACAGATAGACAGACAGATAGACAGACAGATAGACAGACAGATAGACAGACAGATAGACAGACAGATAGACAGACAGATAGACAGACAGATAGACAGACAGATAGACAGACAGATAGACAGACAGATAGACAGACAGATAGAC
>JAXIVJ010008276.1:12500-25000 GCA_036785665.1 Chirona hameri
GCAGTGCAGTGCAGGGCAGTGCAGGGCAGGGCAGGGCAGGGCAGTGCAGTGCAGGGCAGTGCAGGGCAGTGCAGGGCAGTGCAGGGCAGTGCAGGGCAGTGCAGGGCAGGGCAGTGCAGGGCAGTGCAGGGCAGTGCAGGGCAGTGCAGGGCAGGACAGGGCAGGACACAAGACAAGGCAGGACACAAAGCAGGACAGGGAACAGGGCAAGGCAGGATACAGGGCAGGGCATGGCACAGGGCAGGGCAGGGCACAGGGCTGGGCACAGGGCAGGGCACATAATAGGGCACAGGGCAGGGCACATAATAGGGCAAGGAAGGCAGGGCATATGGCAGGGCACAGTGCAGGAGACATGGCCAGGGCAGGACGATTCCTGGACAGCATAGCGGCAAGACACTGGCACTTCGTTTTTTTCAGCTTCGATCATTGGTTTTGGCTATCAAGGGCACATTTCACCTCTGGGACGCAGTGGTCGAAAATTGGAAGGGGCTGCGTCCCAACGGATGGGTGCTGCGTCCCAAAATGGGACGCAGTCAATACGTTAAAATATACCCTGCAGTGCCCTGTCATGTGCCCTGCCCTGTGCCCTGTCATGTGCCCTGCCCTGTACCCTGCCCTGTCCGTAGGAGAACCGTGACCTGACTTGTGACCTATCTCCCCCAGACCGACATCAACTCCTGGGAGAACAAGCGCGGACCGAGGCCCTGGGAGGAATCTGCAGCGATGGACGAACTACGAGCGCGACAGGCGACACGGGAGGCGGACGCCGCCGCCCGCTGACGCCGCCCGCGCCCCCGCCCCCGCCGTCGCCCGCGTCGCTGCGCCGCTCTGGAAGGAAGGTCAGTGGTCGGAGACGCCCGCCGACTCAGCAGTTGGCGGCTGGCAGCGGTGAGGGGAGGACGTGCGCGGGCGCTCGCGCGAGGGCGGCCGGTCGATAGTGGCGGTTGGCGGGGACGGAGGAGTGAAATTCTGAGAGGCTGGTGGTGTGTGGGGAAGTTCGGTGCGCGGGTGAGGACGAGGCAAGCGGCTGGGTGTTGGAGGTGGAGAGGGAGAGGTAGGTGTAAGGTGTGGCGGTGCTCTGCAGTGGTGTGCTTTGTCGGAGAGGTTGTATGCGTGGATAATGTGTTTTGTTCATAATGTATTTGTTTGGTAGTCGTTGATCCTTGTTGGTTCTTTATGTGGCCTGAATATCAACATATCAATTTATGGCACGATAACTCTTAGATGCCGCAAAATAAATATATGTGGGCTGTTAAAGATCAGGAATAGCAATGCCCCTCCTGTATCGTTTTTCGTTCCGATGGTGTGGTTCTAAAAATATACATCCTTCTTGTAGAACTTGTAGAGCCTCATACTTGTACGGCTTCTCTGAGACCGCCTTGCTGGCATGACTCGCTCGGCTGTATTCATATATGTCCTACTCGGGGGGGGGGGGGGGGGTAATCACCATATTTAGTTCCACGGCAGTAATGATCGGAAATTGCCTTTTTCTCCTGAATACCAATCAATATCACTGGAAACACCGGGTTATCCTCGTTATCACTGGAAACACCGGGTTATCCTCGTTATCACTGGAAACACCGGGTTATCCTCGTTATCACTGGACACACCGGGTTATCATCGTTATCACTGGAAACACCGGGTTATCCTCGTTATCACTGGAAGCACCGGGTTATCCTCGTTATCACTGGAAACACCGGGTTATCCTCGTTATCACTGGAAACACCGGGTTATCCTCGTTATCACTGGACACACCGGGTTATCCTCGTTATCACTGGAAACACCAGGTTATCCTCGTTATCACTGGAAACACCGGGTTATCCTAGTTATCACTGGAAACACCGGGTTATCCTCGTTATCACTGGAAACACCGGGTTATCCTCGTTATCACTGGAAACACCGGGTTATCCTCGTTATCACTGGGAACACCCGGTTATCCTCGTTATCACTTGAAACACCGGGTTATCCTCGTTATCACTGGAAACACCGGGTTATCCTAGTTATCACTGGAAACACCGGGTTATCATCGTTATCACTGGAAACACCGGGTTATCCTCGTTATCACTGAAAACACCTGGTTATCCTCGTTATCACTGGAAACACCGGGTTATCCTCGTTATCACTGGAAACACCGGGTTATCCTCGTTATCACTGGAAACACGGGTTATCCTCGTCTAGTACTCGTCTCTGTTGGGTCGAATGCCGGAGAATTATCTGTGAATCGAACCACTAGCGGTGGATGTGTCGCTCTTCTATCGTTATATGTGGCACTCTACCATCGTAACACGTGTCTCTCTACCATCGTAACACGTGTATCTCTGCCATCGTAACACGTGTCTCTCTAACATCGTAACACGTGTCTCTCTAACATCGTAACACGTGTCTCTCTAACATCGTAACACGTGTCTCTCTACCATCGTAACACGTCTCTCTACCATCGCAACACGTGTCTCTCTACCATCGTAAAACGTGTCTCTCTACCATCGTAACACGTGTATATCTACCATTGTAACACGTGTCTCTACCATCGTAACACGTGTCTATCTACCATCGTAACACGTGTCTCTCTACTATCGTAACACGTGTCTCTCTACCATCGCAACACGTGTCTCTACCATCGTAACACGTGTCTCTACCATCGCAACACGTGTCTCTACCATCGTAACACGTGTCTATCTACCATCGTAACACGTGTCTATCTACCATCGCAACACGTGTCGTGTACCATCGTAACACGTGTCTCTCTACCATCGTAACACGTGTCTCTCTAACCTCGTAACACGTGTCTCTCTAACATCGTAACATGTGTCTCTCTAACATCGTAACACGTGTCTCTCTAACATCGTAACACGTGTCTATACCATCGTAACACGTGTCTCTCTACCATCACAACACGTGTCTCTCTACCATCGTAACAAGTGTCTCTACCATCGTAACACGTGTCTCTACCATCGTAACACGTGTATCTCTACCATCGTAACACGTGTATCTAACATCGTAACACGTGTCTCTATCATCGTAACACGTGTCTAACATCGTAACACGTGTCTCTCTTCCATCGTAACACGTGTCTCTACCATCGTAACACGTGTCTACCATCGTAACACGTGTCTCTACCATCGTAACACGTGTCTCTCTACCATCGTAACACGTGTATCTACCATCGTAACACGTGTATCTCTAGCATCGTAACACGTGTATCTCTAACATCGTAACACGTGTCTCTCTAACATCGTAACAAGTGTCTCTCTCACATCGTAACACGTGTCTCTCTAACATCGTAACACGTGTCTCTCTAACATCGTAACACGTGTCTCTACCATCGTTACACGTGTCTCTCTACTATCGTAACACGTGTCTATACCATCGCAACACGTGTCTCTATACCATCGCAACACGTGTCTCTACCATCGTAACACGTGTCTCTCTAACATCGTAACACGTGTCTCTACCATCGTAACACGTGTATCTACCATCGTAACACGTGTCTCTACCATCGTAACACGTGTCTCTACCATCGTAACACGTGTCTATCTACCATCGTAACACGTGTCTATCTACCATCGTAATACGTGGCTATCTACCATCGTAACACGTGTCTCTCTAACATCGTAACACGTCTCTCCACCATCGCACCACGTGTCTCTCTACCATCGTAAAACGTGTCTCTCTACCATCGTAACACGTGTATATCTACCATCGTAACGTGTCCCTACCATCGTAAAACGTGTCTCTCTACCATCGTAACACGTGTATATCTACCATTGTAACACGTGTCTCTACCATCGTAACACGTGTCTATCTACCATCGTAACACGTGTCTCTCTACTATCGTAACACGTGTCTCTCTACCATCGCAACACGTGTCTCTACCATCGTAACACGTGTCTCTACCATCGCAACACGTGTCTCTACCATCGTAACACGTGTCTATCTACCATCGTAGCACGTGTCTATCTACCATCGCAACACGTGTCGTGTACCATCGTAACACGTGTCTCTCTACCATCGTAACACGTGTCTCTCTAACCTCGTAACACGTGTCTCTCTAACATCGTAACATGTGTCTCTCTAACATCGTAACACGTGTCTCTCTAACATCGTAACACGTGTCTATACCATCGTAACACGTGTCTCTCTACCATCACAACACGTGTCTCTCTACCATCGTAACAAGTGTCTCTACCATCGTAACACGTGTCTCTACCATCGTAACACGTGTATCTCTACCATCGTAACACGTGTATCTAACATCGTAACACGTGTCTCTATCATCGTAACACGTGTCTAACATCGTAACACGTGTCTCTCTTCCATCGTAACACGTGTCTCTACCATCGTAACACGTGTCTACCATCGTAACACGTGTCTCTACCATCGTAACACGTGTCTCTCTACCATCGTAACACGTGTATCTACCATCGTAACACGTGTATCTCTAGCATCGTAACACGTGTATCTCTAACATCGTAACACGTGTCTCTCTAACATCGTAACAAGTGTCTCTCTCACATCGTAACACGTGTCTCTCTAACATCGTAACACGTGTCTCTCTAACATCGTAACACGTGTCTCTACCATCGTAACACGTGTCTCTCTACTATCGTAACACGTGTCTATACCATCGCAACACGTGTCTCTATACCATCGCAACACGTGTCTCTACCATCGTAACACGTGTCTCTCTAACATCGTAACACGTGTCTCTACCATCGTAACACGTGTATCTACCATCGTAACACGTGTCTCTACCATCGTAACACGTGTCTCTACCATCGTAACACGTGTCTATCTACCATCGTAACACGTGTCTATCTACCATCGTAATACGTGGCTATCTACCATCGTAACACGTGTCTCTCTAACATCGTAACACGTCTCTCCACCATCGCACCACGTGTCTCTCTACCATCGTAAAACGTGTCTCTCTACCATCGTAACACGTGTATATCTACCATCGTAACGTGTCCCTACCATCGTAACACGTGTCTCTCTACCATCGTAACACGTGTCTCTCTACTATCGTAACACGTGTCTCTCTACCATCGCAACACGTGTCTCTACCATCGTAACACGTCTCTAACATCGTAACACGTGTCTCTCTAACATCGTAACACGTGTCTCTCTAACATCGTAACACGTGTCTCTCTAACATCGTAACACGTGTCTCTACCATCGTAACACGTGTCTTTCTACCATCGTAACACGTGTCTCTATACCATCGCAACACGTGTCTCTACCATCGTAACACGTGTCTCTCTAACATCGTAACACGTGTCTCTACCATCGTAACACGTGTATCTCTACCATCGCAACACGTGGCTACCATCGTACCATAATACCATCGTACCATCGTAAAAGAAAGACGACTATTTGGCCTTTCTTAATCATGTTCATCAAAGTGGACAATGCTCGTCTGCAGTCGGCAATCGCGCATTTAAGGTCAGTCTGACTTCCGGCTAAAACTGCAGACATTGCTGAAAGCCCTCTGTCTGTATAGAAACAATGAGAATAATAGCCGAAGCCATGCACCAGTTGCATGAAAATGTCCGTACATGGCCTGGACCGTGACGCCTTGGGGATACCCATATCGGGAAACTCCGTATGTGGGTTTGATTCGTGAACACAATGGCCTTCGGAAGTCGATCGGGTGGAATATTTTCATTAGCTCGGAACTTATACCTCGATTGGTCACGCAATTGTCAGCTATCAGCTTCGGTGGTGTTAGTTATAAATTATATAGTCGGAAACCGGTTCTATGTTCCGTTATACGTTGTTATTGCTATATATGGCGAGGTCCTGCGTTCTATTTACAGAGTCATTTTCTTCTTTCGTCTCACGCACGTGGCTTCGGCTCTTTTTCCAGCTGTTCCTAACTCAGCTGGTTTCTTCAGTCGAGCGCTTCCGTTCGTAATTGTTGCATGGTTTACTCTTTGCTTTCTTTCTTTCCGTTTGCAGTCGGTATAACGTATTCACGGTCTGTTTCTGGTTTTAGCAGTCGATACATTCGCTTTCTTTTCAATCGGATTAGCGGAGATCGCCAATAAAATCGTGGTCACTTGGTGAGGCTGTGACCTCTGTGACCTTTAAAGGTCAGTCTGACTTCCGACTAAAACTGCAGACACTGCGAGACTTGGTACACTAGCATGTATTGAATTCGATCACGTTTTATGTACATTGAATGTTTCCTTCATAAGTGAAATTGATTTGATCCACATGCCATTGAGCTGAAGGGCGGGTAAAGTTCCGCTCCTCTGCAATAATCTGTGGATCGATCGATCTAACCCGCCACAACCCACCAATCATACATAGCGCGTCCACAACCCACCAATCATAGCGCGCGTCCGACATGGAGCGCCGCCCCTGTCAAGGCCGGCGCTGCGGGCGTGTCGTGTTAAATACACGGTCAGCGGACGGTCAGTCAGCCGGGCATGGCGATGGTGTGTTGGGAGCGGGGCGTTTGACTGATGCCCCTCAGGGCAACTCGGGTGGACCCAGCTGAAGCTGGCAGATGTTTCCAATTACAGCGTGATCCAAGGAAACGGCGGCGCGAAAGAGAAAGCAGACTGAAATCTGTAGACAATGTTGTGTAAAGCGGCTCGGATTGTGAAATGCCCCCATGTGGTACGAGGTAGCGGAAAGTTTTAACGCATAGACAAAGGCACGATTTCGCTGGCATCACAAACGAAATACTAGCGCGTAGGCGGGGCACAATAGCATTGCTTGCGTGTGTGATTTCTCCCTTTCCTCGTCCATTTTTGCATATACACGTAGCTGCTGCATTCCAAACGCTGCTCACGCTTAAAATCGATTTTCCGTGCTGCCGAGTGAGTCAGCACCTTTGTTGCTGCAATCGTTTCTCTGTTTCTGAGTCGTCGAAGCATTGCTTGGCACGCCACGCCGTCACCTTCTGTCGGCGCGACAGGCCTCACGAATGGCATCGTCGGCCATCGCCGTCCGCTTTCGGTGGTGTTCTTCCCGCGCCGAAGCAGCCGCGCATTTGCAATCACATTTGCATTTATAAATTGCATTTGCAATGTGCATCTGAGCAACGGCGCGTCGGTGCTGGTCGCGTCGGCAGGCACGGGTGCAATCAATGCATGCAAACGCGCCATAAAAGTCGCGAGTCGAATGCCAGTTATTACCGAGGAGTGGGCGGCTCAGAAACCTGCTGGGTCCGTGGGACGGGCTTAGCAGTTCGATGCGCCGTGCGGCTTACTTGGTTTTGTTGCCCGTTTTATGAGTTCATTAGGTGACGATCAGGATTGTTTAATGATGTTTCGTGACCGGGAAGATGGGAAGACCCTGTGGTGGCAGCCAATATCGACAGGTCCTGGAATGTTCCGGGGATGAGGAAGGGGAAGATAAGAGATGTATGAGGAATACCAATATACGGGTCGGTGCGTGGATCGTGGTCTGGTAAATATTTGCTGTGAGTCCAGTGCGCAAGAGAGCGAGCGGTTCCTGGGGTCGTTAAATTTTGGCTTTGGGCCTCGACGACGACTTGGTCATATTGCTAAAAATGGATTGATAAATGCGGTTTCTACAAGATAACTTCCTTGATTTCAGGCTGTAACTGCTAAACCTGTTGGAATGTTGTCAGTTACGGTAATAAAATCCGGTGAGTCCAGCATCCAGCGAATCTGTGGATGTTAACTGGGGCATTTTTACCATTCTTCTATTAATGGCTGCAGTGCAGTTTGCGAAACATAAATATCATGTTTTGCATATAGGTTCAGTGGTCGTTGTCCACACCTTCACAAGAGCATTCGATCTTCACAGAGCATTCGATCAGCCATCGAACATGTGTGATTATACATGCGAACATGCATGATTTTCGTCTTGTTTTGAATTCCTGCGGAGCCACGCAAAAGTTGACCTTTATATTACCCTGTTGACGTCACGTGATGATCCACTCCTCTTGTGGCAGCAGTCCTACGTCAATTCCGCTATGTCGCAGCCAGTGCATTGTACTTCGCCGTCAGACTGGCTATAATCAATACCGGATCGAGCTCTTAGAGGCCATCGGCCGGCGGCGGCGGCGCGGTCGGGGCAGGACGAGGCCGCTGTTGTGCTACGTCCCACGTAAGCCGTACGGACGGAAGGCTACGTTCCACTGGTGGCACGCGCGTGCGGCGTGGGCGCAGTGGTTTGGTTCAAATTCGCGTGAAACTTGAGATGGTGGGTGCGTGCTAGGTTGTTTTTGTAACTTTGCCGCCGCCACCTGGTAGCCACGGCTGGAACTAGTGGCGCTGTGGTATGCGGTATTGACCTCGGAGGGACTGGAGAGGGCGGAGGCAGTGTGCGTGCTGGTTGATTTGGATTTATCTGGTGGCGACGAGGGAACTGCTTCGGCCTGAGCTGTCAGAATCCATCATTGTCCTTTCGAATCCATTATGATGATGCTAGGCGATAAGCTTAAGGGCTGATAGAGGGTGGCGGCCGGAGTCATAATACTCGGCTCTAATATTGAGGCGTTTGAAGACGGTCGACTTCGAATTTAAATCGGTTGGACCAGTTACCCGGACTCATTTCGTGTCCAGCAGTACCGCCATTGAATTGTGAAAATCGAACATGGAACAGAACACACTTTGTATTCCTCGGTCACTTTTATCTCAAACGCCAAGATGATACGCGATTTGACGAACCTCGCCGCCATTACCGTCTGCACCACGCAATAATTGCACGTAGCTCATTCTCAAACGCCGCTCGGGAAGCGTCTGTATGTTGCCCGCGATCCACCAGTAATGTTGTACTGAATCAGTGTTGTGCCGGGCTGCGTAGTGTGTATCGACCCATGTTATATAACGCTATCACCGTACCACATGTCATCGAGCTTATCGCTACAGAGAAAGTGGAACACATAATTTAGTGCCACGTATCTGTAAACATGTAACGGAATATTTCGTGGCGTTATTTGTTTTGTGAGCCACTTCACTCCGAGATTTGATAGTATTCTCAAATTAGGTTACCCTGAGAACAGGATACAAAATATTTTGTATCGCCAAGCGTTTGGGGAAATAAACAGCTGGATCATATAAGAGCTATTGCAATGGAGAGCGTGTCTCTTCTGCTTCTCAGCTTTTGGTAAATTACCAGCCTCCTAGCATGCGAATAACAGCGGTCTCCACTGTGAGTGTACCTATCGTTTTGTATATTGACGACGTCCTATGCTGTCCATAAGTTCCTCAAGGTGTCACCAATTGAAAGGGTTTTTAATTCCGACCATACGCCCACAGCGCCTTTGTCTGACCATGTGAGTGTCGTCTGCATCGGCTCGGTATTCGGGTTTGGCAAGGACGCCAGCACCTGTTCCTTATCGCGTGTCTCGAGCCCGTGTTATTTGGCAGCAGCCAGCAGTAAGGTAAACTGCTGCTGTGATACCAGGCAAATCACCCGGCGTCGGTCACGGGGGCTGAAACCATCGCGCCGTCCACGAAGGTGTGGTCACGTGCATCGCTCTGTTAATCAGTTCATCTGTGAAGACTGAAGTGAGGTTCCTTGCTGGGGCGACAGGAGTTGATTACAATATGACGTGAGAGATACACCTCGAGATTGTGAAGTTACACGTCGCCTTCCTCATTACAATGCAGATCAGGTCGGTTAGGATACAAATACTGTGACATTAAAATTGTATCGTCATATAGGTATTTGGTAGTTGGGTGGTGTGGAGGGAGGACTGCTCGATCAGTGACAGTCCAGCAGACGACACTATGGCGTGAAATATTCAATTAGAGATCGTAAAATCGCACGTTGGCTTCTTCGTAAATATTCAGAAGAGGTCGATTAAGGCAAATATTAACCTTATTTGTAACAGGCTCCTGGCTACCCCTATTTGTAACAGGGGGGGGGGCTGATTCCGCCCCCCCCCCCCGGAGATCTCGAGATCTACCCGTCCGATTTCCAAAAATGAAACGGTGTTTGCTTCCCCTCAACACGATCTACATTTCTCAATAATAATATAAAAAAATTGGATAGGGGGCAAACGGGGGCAAAAACTACAAATTTAGTGGTATTTTTGATCCAACATAGCTTTCATGTTTATCGACCGATTTTGACAACAACTAATAGGAATCGATAGAGATTGAATTAGAAATTGATATATGATGGTGACGTTTGCAAATTCAAAAATCATAGGCGTGTGCAGGTCACTCTATGGGGGTGAAGTAAATGCGTAATAAAACCATTTTTTATGTTGTTTTTTTGATAAATGAAATGGTATGTGATTGTGACATTATAAAAAACTGTTATAAATCATATTTTTTGCCATAGGCGGTACCAAGTTAGTGAAAAAGGGAGGTCAAATTGGGACAAAAATATTAACCGCAGACAAGTTGCTACCCAGCACAATAAATATGTTACTGATCGTAGATAGTTCCTTTTTGCATGTTGTACTTCATCATAGGCGTATCCAGGATCCACACCGGGGCGGCACAAGACCTTTTGATAAGTATATTATCCGCTATTATGATACTAACTAGTCAACAGTGACTATTTCACTACAACTTCAATTAATATTGCTTACCCCCTTTTTACCCTACCTGGACTCGCCTATTATCTTATAATCGTTCGTAGAGTAGCCTGTGGTGCGTTTTCATTCGGAAACTGCAGTATGTTATGTCATTGTACGCCCATGCCTCTTGGTTTCCTTGCAATAATATGACTCCCTTTCTTCCATTCCTGAGCGCGCCTCTGCCAAAAATGACTTTATTCCCTTTTCTGGCCTCATATGTGCATATATCATTATAAGCTAAACGTCTATTGCGCCGTTATCGCTGGCATATCGTCATCACCATGCCAGCCACCCCCCGTTTCATGTGCCTGAACACGCCCCTGAAACTCTATATGTAATACATTATGCAAATAATGGAAGCAGAAGCTATCTTTTACATCTTGATAGCTATAAATGTCCCTTACATCGCTCTATTGGCGTCCCGCCAAGCATTGAATACTTCCTGGAACCCCCACCCCCTTTTCAAGCCCCTGAAACCGCCTCTGCCATGCAATTTTTCTGATATTTCATTAACATCAACTAATTTGCACTTGTTGCAATCACCGTAAACCGATGTAACGCTTTCATACTTGAGGCAGTTAGGAAGAAACCCGTGAAGGTCGCATTTCCGTATTATCGCCAAATGTCGCCTCCTAACCCACCCAAAACTGTGCCCTGGAACCGCCTCTGTTCAGGTTAAGAACTCATCATTTTGACTCCAAATGCGGTATTCAATTCTATGAAAAGTCCCAAAATTTCATGGGCCTGCTCCCAGCCGTTCTGGAGATATCTGCGAAAACATGAGGGGGGCGGAATCCGCCCCCCCCCCCCCCCCCTGTTACAAATAGGGTTAAGGCAAGGTGTCGGAATATTATAATTGTGTGTGGCAGGTAGGCGTCGTCTAGTTTCACGCATTTAACACTATGGATGTTGTCATAATATCCTTGTCTTTGTTTGGGCATTGTGTGCAGACACTTCACTGCTTAATTAAAAGTGTGTATGATGAATGAGGACGTCTAATTAACCTTAACAACCCAATAAAACGAAGCGTAGAAGATATGAGGTCCGCTAAGGTGCAGTGTCTAAAACATGAGCCGTTGAATATGGACTAGACGCATGCGTTGTTGTGCTGCCAACCCATACCCTCCACTGAATACAGTCTTTTATTTTCGTTCTGCGTGTCCAAACTCCAATGCACATTTGTCTTCTCAAATTCGAAAGCCAATGTCCCAGGCAGATTTGTTGTTGTTGTTAGCCAATGTCCAAGGCAGACATGTTGTTGTTGTTAGCCAATGTCCAAGGCAGACATGTTGTTGTTCCTCCCAGACGGCTGATGCCTGCCTGTCAGCCAGCGGCTCCAGATGGCGCCTGAAGCCGCCGGCCAAGGCCGCCACAGTGTCGCCGTCTCGCAGCTGCGTCGGGTCGACGTAGCTGGAGCCGAGCAGTCGGAGGTGTGCGCCGGCCAGGCGCGGGCATCGGAGTAGCACGTGCTCCGCGGCGTGTCCGCTTCTTCGCGGCACACGCCGCCGGGCACCGCTTATCCAGGCATTCCGGGCACGCCGGCGCCGGGAGGCAGGGAGGCGGCCGATCCGATGGAGGTACTGGCGCGACCGGCCCCAGTGGCCGGCGCGCAGCTGGCGTGCGTCCACGCCCCCCCCCCCCCCCCCCGATCCTCACTGAGGACCGGGCTCGGCTTCCGGTCCCCCCCCATATTCGCCAGAAGAGGCTGTCTGGCCAGGTCCGCCGCCAAGCCCTGGTGGCAGCTCGGGCTACGGCCTTGGTGATGGTGTGGACGTCCGCTGGTGCCGCTTGCGGTAGGTCGGTGGCCTCCCCGGCCAGCGCGTGCGCCGTTTCATTTCCCGGTGACCCGCAGTGTGCGGTGACCCACTGCAGCGTCACGTCACAGCGTCACGTCACAGCGTCACGTCACAGCGTCACATCTCTCCCCGGGTAGAGATGTAGATATCCAAGGCAGACATCGGCGTCCCATATCTCCCCGGGTGGAGAT
>JAXIVJ010008276.1:30000-56364 GCA_036785665.1 Chirona hameri
TGACAGCACAGCGGAGGTGTTGGCGGAGCCGCTAGGCCGGCCCGGCCCGCTCCGCCGGCTGGGGCTGCAGCAGTGTCGGTTAGGGGACGAGGCCGCCTCAGCGCTGAGCCGCGCGTTGGCCGCTGGTTCGGGTCTGGTGAGGCTGGATCTGCGCGGTAACCGACTGAGCGCGGCCGGACTGCGCGCGCTGCTGAGAGGTGCGGAGGAGAACGTGACGCTGCGTCAGCTGGATCTAGACCCGGAGCCGGGCCCGGACCCTGTCCCGGAGTCGGGCCCGGACCCGGAGCGGTGCGGGGAGGGACGAGACTCCCCGGAACGCGCCGACTCAGGTATTGACTCCCCGGCGAAATTCGGGGATGGCGGAGGCGATGGAGGGAGTCTGGAGCCTGAGTCGGGCGGCGGCGCTCTGGGCACCTCCGCTGACTCCACCCTCGGTAGCTCGGCTGGCTCGGACCCTCCAGCGTTCCCTGTCGCCTCACCCTGTCTCCCGGACGGCCCGGGGTCGGCTGTCTGCCAGGAAGGTGCCGAGTCGGCTGGGATTGACTCCGACTCTGACTCCACCCCTGGCGGCGAGTATCGCTCCCTGCTGTCCGCGCTGACCACCGTCTGTGACGCGAATCGACAGCGGCCAGCGCCTGAGCCGGCCGCGCCGCCGCCACCACCGCTCCCCGAGACAGAAGACGAGCCTCCAACTGGTCACTGGCTGAGGCGACGTCTGTCGGCCGCACTCAGGCGTGTGTCTCTGACTTGTGAGACCCCTCCGCGTGTTACCGCCGCCCCCGCCCCCGCCGCCGCCGCCGCGGCTCAGCCGGTGCCAGTGCCGGAGAGCACCAGGCACCGGAGACTGGTCAGTCCCAGTCCGTCTCCGTCGGAGAGTCCACTTCCCAGTCCGACCTCGGGCCGGACACGGTTCAGGGTGTTCCGGGTGTCCTCGGTAGATCCACCGCCAGGTACCCCGCCGCTGACGAGGGGGTTGTTGTCGCGGCCCCCGCGGGGGGATTATGAGAGGACGCCCAGCCCCAGTCCGTCGAGAGAGGGTATTTACGTACCCTCGGAAGAGGGTAGTTACGTACCCTCGAGAGAGGTTAGTTACGTACCCTCGGAAGAGGGTATGTCTGGTCCGATAACAAAGGATAGTATTGGTCTTTCGGGAGAGCGAAATCGTAGGCCTCACGAGGGGGACAGTCCCGGACCCTCTGCAGGGGACAGAGTGGAGATCAGGGCAGGATCACTGGGAACGAGTCCCTGTGAAAGGAACGGAGACCAGTGGAGGGACGAACCGCGTTTGAGCTCGTCGGACCAGTGGGTGAACGGAGATTTAAATCCACCAGGGAACGACGCATGGGCACGGGCTCCGAGTCCAGTCACAAAGGTCGAATGGAGTCCTGCCACGAGTCCCGGCCGGAGTTCGTCGACTCTGAGTCCGGACTCTGGGCTCGGTGAGGCTGGCCAGTGGCAGGGCGGTGGTGGAGGGTGCGAGTCGACTGGGCAGCACTGGCGTGCGGTGCCGCGGAGCTCCCCCAGGCCGGCAGGACGGAAGTTTCGAGTGACGCCTGTGAGGGAGACCCCTGGACCGGCCTGAGAGGTGACGGTAACGGAGAGGGTCGTGGCCGTGGGGAGAGGGATAGAGGAGGGAGAGGCGTGGTGCCTGGCAGAGGAGCGGAGAGGGACAGGGAAGAGGCGGAGAGCGGTGAGTAAGCGGAGGCCCGTGAGTTGGAGGAAAGATCGCAAGACGCGCTGGCACAGGACCGGGAACAGCGAGCAACGATGCCATGCAAAGAAAGCGATGTCATCAGCGAAAAGACGCCATTTCGGCCCCTCATCTGGGAGCGAGCATCTGCTGGAAGGCAGTGCGAGGTGTGTAAGCTAATGTTACTGAAACATAGGACCAGTGGGCGTCAGACTGTGATCATGTGATCATGTCATGTGACGTGTGATAACAGTGATGATGTGCGCGTGACTACATCACTGTGTAGTACGCATACTGGGTAGGACGCCCGCGCCAGTGTTATGTATGTCGTAGAGAGGCATTGTTATCCTGTTTGTGTGCGAGGAGCCAATGAGCGGGTGAAAATGGCGTGCCTTAGTGCACGTGTTTGTCTCTTTGTACGCGGATATTGTAGTTGATTGTTAGTAAAGCGGTGTCAATAGTAGAACGGGGTTGTTTTAAGGCTCAGCTCTGCCGGAGGAATGGAGCCCCGGTCCCGGCACAGGAAGCCCCGGTCCCGCCATCTTACCACTGTGCGAGACTTGCAGCAGACGGTCGAATGGACACTGGGAACAGTCGTCCGCTCGGTCACAAACACATCACCCTGCCAGCGCTGGCCAAAAACCCATCACCCTGCCAGCGCTGGTCACAAACGCATCACCCTGCCAGCGCTGGCCAAAAACCCATCACCACTGCTGGTCACAAACACATCACCACCGCTGGTCACAAACACATCACCCGCCGCTGGTCACAAACACATCACCCGCCGCTGGTCACAAACACATCACCCGCCGCTGGTCACAAACACATCACCCGCCGCTGGTCACAAACACATCACCCGCCGCTGGCCACAAACACATCACCACCGCTGGTCACAAACACATCACCACCGCTGGTCACAAACACATCACCCGCCGCTGGTCACAAACACATCACCCGCCGCTGGTCACAAACACATCACCCGCCGCTGGTCACAAACACATCACCCGCCGCTGGTCACAAACACATCACCCGCCGCTGGTCACAAACACATCACCACCGCTGGTCACAAACACATCACCCGCCGCTGGTCACAAACACATCACCCGCCGCTGGTCACAAACACATCACCACCTCTGGTCACAAACACATCACCAGCGCTGGCCACAAACACATCACCACCGCTGGTCACAAACACATCACCACCGCTGGTCACAAACACATCACCCGCCGCTGGTCACAAACACATCACCACTGCTGGTCACAAACACATCACCCGCCGCTGGTCACAAACACATCACCCGCCGCTGGTCACAAACACATCACCAGCGCTGGTCACAAACACATCACCCGCCGCTGGTCACAAACACATCACCACTGCTGGTCACAAACACATCACCCGCCTCTGGTCACAAACACATCACCACCTCTGGTCACAAACACATCACCAGCGCTGGTCACAAACACATCACCAGCGCTGGTCACAAACACATCACCAGCGCCGCTGTTGGCAGCAGCCTGGTTCGGATTGATTGCATCATCAGTCCGCGCTCGATCAATCCATTCTCGGAACGAGCCATCGCATGGCGACATCCACATTCACATGCATAACGTACACCGGCTTAGCGTGCGGCTGTCGCGAACTTTAATTGCCGTTTGATATTGGCATGTTAGCCTCGTCGGCATGGAAGAGACATGGAACTCGCAATGACTATGGCACGATGCAACTGAAATGGTTTCAAGGAAAGTCAGAATTCGCTTACCCCGTTCGGAGATATTCTGTAATCGACCTTATTCGCAACAGAAATCCTTTTGTTTTACCTGGAAAAGCTCACTTCCAGATATATTGAGGGTTAGCTGGATTTGTACCCCTCCCTCAGCCACAAACACATGCATTCATCTTTGTAAATATATTCGTGCAACATCCCATAAAACACTCCACCAGGACAGCGCGACAAGAAGCAAGGCATTACTGGTGATAAAAGCGACAGATCGGGGAAGACAAGATCACTTGACCTGGCGGCCTCTCACCATGAGCACTGAGCAGCGCCACGCATCGCCCCTCGCTGGCCCGAGCCATACATCGCCCCTCGCTGTACCGCGTCATACATCGCCCCTCGCTGGCCCGCGCCATACATCGCCCCTCGCTGGACCGCGTCATACATCGCCCCTCGCTGGCCCGCGCCATACATCGCCCCTCGCTGGCCCGCGTCATACATCTCCCCTCGCTGGCCCGCGCCATACATCGCCCCTCGCTGGCCCGCGCCATACATCGCCCCTCGCTGGCCCGCGCCATGCATCGCCCCTCGCTGGCCCGCGCCATACATCGCCCCTCGCTGGCCCGCGCCATACATCGCCCCTCGCTGGCCCGCGCCATACATCGCCCCTCGCTGGCCCGCGTCATACATCGTCCCTCGCTGGCCCGCGTCATACATCGCCCCTCGCTGGCCCGCGTCATACATCGTCCCTCGCTGGCCCGCGCCATACATCGACCCTCGCTGGCCCGCGTCATACATCGCCCCTCGCTGGCCCGCGCCATACATCGCCCCTCGCTGGCCCGCGTCATACATCGTCCCTCGCTGGCCCGCGTCATACATCGTCCCTCGCTGGCCCGCGTCATACATCGTCCCTCGCTGGCCCGCGTCATACATCGCCCCTCGCTGGCCCGCGTCATACATCGTCCCTCGCTGGCCCGCGTCATACATCGTCCCTCGCTGGCCCGCGTCATACATCGTCCCTCGCTGGCCCGCGTCATACATCGCCCCTCGCTGGCCCGCGTCATACATCGTCCCTCGCTGGACTGGCGCGCGGCCAGTCCTCGGTCACGTCAGGTCAGGTAGGCTGTCGCTGGTGCCCGCGTCGCCTGACCGGCCTGTGCAACTCGGGGAGAAGGCACATACC
This sequence comes from Chirona hameri, assembly GCA_036785665.1. Taxonomy (NCBI): domain Eukaryota; kingdom Metazoa; phylum Arthropoda; class Thecostraca; order Balanomorpha; family Balanidae; genus Chirona; species Chirona hameri. The sequence goes on from JAXIVJ010008276.1 coordinate 34,589, forward strand.
ACTCCACGACACAGAATGTGCTGGGACACTCCAGGGACGTGAGAGCGTTCGTCGTCACTAGTTACTCAATCAGCTGCTGCAGTCGCTCATTGGTCCCACAATGGTCACTCGTGGTCACTCGAGGTAGCGCATTGGTCCCTTAGTGGTTACTGATTGGTCACTCGCTGTCACTCAGTAGTCGTTCAATGGTCCCTTCGAGTTCAGTCGGCGGTCACTCAGTAGTCGGCCGTGGTCACTTATTGGTCACTCGAGATCATTGGACGTCGCACATTGGTCCATAAGTGAATGATCACTGGTCACTCGTGGCCACTCAGTGGTCTCTCGTGGCCACTCAGTGGTCTCTCGTGGCCACTCAGTGGTCTCTCGTGGCCACTCAGTGGTCTCTCGTGGCCACTCAGTGGTCTCGCGTGGCCACTCAGTGGTCTCTCGGGCCAACCAAGCCTCTCTCCACTCCCAGAGCCCCCCGCCTCAAACCCACCACGAACTCGAATCGGGTCCTTCCTCCGACACAGAAAACCAGGCCAGCACGTGTCTCACCACACTGCCCGGCTCCCTCAGGAGGAGATACGACACAGAAAATCAGGCCAGCACGTGTCTCACCACACTGCCCGGCTCCCTCAGGAGGAGATACGACACAGAAAACCAGGCCAGCACGTGTCTCACCACACTGCCCGGCTCCCTCAGGAGGAGATACGACACAGAAAATCAGGCCAGCACGTGTCTCACCACACTGCCCGGCTCCCTCAGGGAGGAGATACGACACAGAAAATCAGGCCAGCACGTGTCTCACCACACTGCCCGGCTCCCTCAGGAGGAGATACGACACAGAAAATCAGGCCAGCACGTGTCTCACCACACTGCCCGGCTCCCTCAGGAGGAGATACGACACAGAAAATCAGGCCAGCACGTGTCTCACCACACTGCCCGGCTCCCTCAGGAGGAGATACGACACAGAAAATCAGGCCAGCACGTGTCTCACCACACTGCCCGGCTCCCTCAGGGAGGAGATGCGACCAACGTGCCTCAGCACCACCAGCAGCTGCCGCATAGCCTTGCTGAGGCTGGACTTGTTGAAGCGCCTGAAGTCCTCCTCGGTGAAGAAGCACCTCCCTGGGGGATGGAGAGCGCAGTGAGCGGATGTGAAGCGTGATGATGGTAAAATGCGGGTGGTACACTAGGCTGAATTGTCCAGCAATTCATAGCAACACATAGGACATGATTGCACACGTCAAGTCAACCATGGACACTCACAAACAAGACAGCAGTGCTGACTTGGAGATCACGAGAGTAATAGAGACGCTTATGCAACCAGAACAAGTTGCATATGAAGCCAATCAGATATGGATTTGATCCCAATAGCCCCTGGAATGGATACCATCACACAGCGCACGGTAAACAACGGCGATATATGGAGATGACGTGGCGCACTAAATTGAAGTACACCATGGCGCGAACATGATTTGCTATGAAACGCAACACCAATGACGCAGACGGGGATAGCATTACTCAATACTCATGCTTCTGGTACTTATGTAAGGAGTTTTGCTATAGAACAACTAATGCTGTATTTGCATAAAACAGATACCATACGTTCTTGGCATCGATGTGCCTCAATAGGGCACATCATGTAGTAGATGTGAAGTCATTAACATTCCCACTCTCTGACCCACATCCGTTTAGACACGGCTACCCCGGAAAATTAAATCCACCCTACACGTCACCATCCCCCCCCCCCACCTCAGTTGACCCAGCCCGGACATATCCAACCCTACCCTGCCCCCACCACCTGACCCACCCCACCACCTGACCCACCACACCCTCACCACCCCACCACCTGACCCAACCCACCCCCACCCTCACCACCTGACCCACCCCACCACCTGACCCACCACACCCCCACCCCACCACCTGACCCACCCCACCCTCACCACCTGACCCACCACACCCTCACCACCTGACCCACCCTCACCACCTGACCCAACCCACCCCCACCCTCACCACCTGAATCACCCCACCCTCACCACCTGACCCACCCTCACCACCTGACCCACCCTCACCACCTGACCCAACCCACCCCCACCCTCACCACCTGAATCACCCCACCCCACCCTCACCACCTGACCCACCCTACCCTCACCACCTGACCCACCCCACCCTCACCACCTGACCCACCCCACCCTCACCACCTGACCCACCCCACCCTCACCACCTGACCCACCCCACCCTCACCACCTGACCCACCCCACCCTCACCACCTGACCCACCCCACCCTCACCACCTGACCCACCCCACCCTCACCACCTGACCCACCCCACCCTCACCACCTGACCCACCCCACCCTCACCACCTGACCCACCACACCCTCACCACCCCCACCACCTGACCCACCTGACCCAACCCACCCCCACCCTCACCACCTGAATCACCCCACCCTCACCACCTGACCCACCCTACCCTCACAACCTGACCCACCCCACCCTCACCACCTGACCCACCCCACCCTCACAACCTGACCCACCCCACCCTCACCACCTGACCCACCCCACCCTCACCACCTGACCCACCCCACCCCACCCTCACCACCTGACCCACCACACCCCACCCTCACCACCTGACCCTCACCACCTGACTCACCCCACCCCCACCACATGACCCACCCCACCCTCACCACCTGACCCACCCCCACCCTCACCACCTGACCCACCCCACCCTCACCACCTGACCCACCCAACCCTCACCACCTGACCCACCCCACCCCACCCTCACCACCTGACCCACCCCACCCTCACCACTTGACCCACCCTACCATCGCCACCTGACCCACCCTTGGTCTGCTTGTTCTCCTCTCGTTTACACTCGAGCCACAGCTTCCTCTGCGGAGCAGTGAGTCCAGAACGCGGCCGCCTCGTAAGGGCGTAGCGGGCGGAGATCGCCGAGTTCAGCTCATCCAGCATCCTGCCAACAGGAGAAACGGGGACAGTAAACAGGAGAAACGGGGACATGAAACAGGAGAAACGGGGACATGAATCAGGAGAAACGGGGACAGTAAACAGGAGAAACGGGGACATGAAACAGGAGAAACGGGGACATGAAACAGGAGAAACGGGGACATGAAACAGGAGAAACGGGGACAGGAAACAGGAGAAACGGGGACATGAAACAGGAGAAACGGGGACAGTAAACAGGAGAAACGGGGACATGAAACAGGAGAAACGGGGACAGGAAACAGGATAAACGGGAACAGGAAACAGGAGAAAGGGGGACAGGAAACGGGAGAAACGGGGACCATCAATGCTGCGCGGGGGACATGTTACATGCCCTTTCACGGTAACCAAAACTTTAGTCAATCGTAAAGTGGAAGCAATGGATAGACCTCCGTTTAATGTAAATAGTCAAATTACAATGAATGCTGACATAAATAAACAAAATGTTGTGTGCAGATGAGTCACAGTACAGCACAGCCCGCCCGAGTGCCATGACCAATCAACATCGAAAGGCGTTCGATGTAAAATGGTGATCTGACGGGTGTAAGCGAACAGTTCGATGCATCCAAACTCCGTAATGAGGCGACAATTACGCAGTCCCCACACATATTCCAGTAAGAAAGCCTGGCCGCCCCAGTGCCGTACTTGTTCGCCTGGTCGCGGGTGCCTCGGCCACGCATATACTGCGGCACGCCGTCGAACTCGGTCACTGTCAGGTAGGCGATAGATGGCGCTGGTGTTCTCCCTGAAGATGGCGCTGCTGTTGCCCGCTGGGCAGAGTCCGATGCTGTCGGTAAAAAGGAAGGCAAATGTGTCGTTATAATCCGTTGTTGATGATCAGTTTTAGGGCGCACCGACCGTTTGTGGTCACTTGGAGCCCATAATACTCCGTTGAAATAACTGGCGATTGAGATTTATGACAATAACCAAACTATCGAGAAAAAAAAACAATGGACGCAGTTGGACCTATCTAACGCAAACTGTTGAATTTATTGTATTCAACACAGCACAAAGGACGTGTATATTCAGTGAAATTCCTGCCGCCTGGGTCAGCCCGCGGTAAGTTTTCGTCGATGGTAAGCACCTGTAAATCTACTCAGTGACAATTAGTGTAGCGGAGTTACAACTCTTCACAACAGATGCACATCCAGTACATTTGAAATGCGATTTTAGGCTATTAACAGTCACGTAAGCAGTATGTGCCAATTAGTTAATCATGCTCACGAATTCAAATCCGCAAGGGCTTGAATCAGTGTACAATTTAATTGCCTCTGTTTCCATATTTGTGTTATGAAACCCCTCACATAGCAGATCATAGGAGGTGAACACACGCACACGCGCAGGGAGGCAGGCAGGCGCAAACACAAACAATGATCAGCGAAGAACCTCACACATTCCTGCCATCATACACCTGTCACTTACCAGTCCTGCTGCCATTGGTAGCGGCCGCTGCTACCTGCTGCTGCTGCTGCTGCTGCTGCTGCTGGGCGACCAGGCTCGGCAGTCGACTGGGCAAGTTAGCCATCAGGTGTTCCACCGTGACCCGCTCCTCACGCAGCGCCGCCAGCGCCGACTGGTGGACAGACGTAGAACTAGTCAGCGGCAGGACACGCCATCAGGTGCTCCACCGTGACCCGCTCCTCACGCAGCGCCGCCAGCGCCCACTGGTGGACAGACGAAGAACTAGTCAGCGGCAGGACACGCCGCCAGGGCAGAGCGCACGGCTCCGTCCGCGTAGCACCGGCGGTCTACGCAGGGGTATAACGGCTGGAGGCGCTATTGTAAGTGCGTTATAGAAACAATACTGGAATAATGTAATGTAAGCCATTGGTAACGAAGTGGATACGATGGTAAACAGAAACTAAGATTGTATCCATTTGAGTTTCTGCCTACCGTTGTATCTACTTTACTGGAGTAAGCTCACGTCGTGCCATAGGAACGCCAAAAAAGAGCTGGCAGTCCCTTCAGCCGATGTGGTGAGAGAATAGATGTGCTTGCCAACTGAAGAATGCGGCATCTTTACTGAGAATCAACACTGTGTCGGCAGCTGCAGGCCCCGCGCTGGCAAAAGACAGGACGAAGCGAGCGGAAGTGCACGATCAGCTCAGCAGTCAGCTCAGCCCAGTTCAGGTCGGTTCACAACTGTCCAGCCAGCAGGGTTCGCCACTCACTTGGACGTCAGTGAATGATCACCATCCATGTGAGTCACGAATCAAACCTCAATGCATGGGGTTATCAGAAATGGTGCAAGTTGTAACGATCGCTGACTTGAAACATCCTTTAACCCCATGCAGACTTCCGAAAATTGCCTACCATGAAACCGGTACCGAGATTCTTAATTTTAGCATATTGTATTTTAGCATATTGACTTAGCTCATCCGCTACTGCAGTTACCAGATCTCCTAATGCAGTTACCAGATCTCCTAGCAGCGCACATCGACATACTCATCACGATATTTCTATAAACCATCCTAAATAACACCCTGTTGTCCCTCCCTCCCCCTACCTTGGCGTACTCCAGGTGATGCTTCTCTTAACCATCCCAAATATCACCCTGTTGTCCCTCCCTCCCCCTACCTTGGCGTACTCCAGGTGATGCTTTCTGAACCATCCCAAATATCACCCTGTTGTGTCCCTCCCTCCCCCTACCTTGGCGTACTCCAGGTGATGCTTCTCTAAACCATCCCAAATATCACCCTGCTGTGTCCCTCCCTCTCCCTACCTTGGCGTACTCCAGGTGATGCTTCTCTAAACCATCCCAAATATCACCCTGTTGTGTCCCTCCCTCCCCCTACCTTCGCGTACTCCAGGTGATGCTTCTCTAAACCATCCCAAATATCACCCTGGTGTGTCCCTCCTCCCCTACCTTGGCGTACTCCAGGTGATGCTTCTCTAAACCATCCCAAATATCACACTGTTGTATCCCTCCCTCCCCCTACCTTGGCGTACTCCAGGTGATGCTTCTCTAAACCATCCCAAATATCACCCTGTTGTGTCCCTCCCTCCCCCTACCTTGGCGTACTCCAGGTGATGCTTCTCTAAACCATCCCAAATATCACCCTGTTGTGTCCCTCCCTCCCCCTACCTTGGCGTACTCCAGGTGATGCTTCTCCTGGTCGGCGGTGGCCCGCAGCTCCTTCAGACCGCGCTGGATCTCCCCCAGGTTCGCCATCATCTCGGCCAGCTCCTCGGAATCCCTCCCAGCGCTCACGTGTAGGCGGAACGCCGTCTTGGCCGTCTCGAACCGCGCGCTCAGGCTGGAGCCCAGCTCGGAGATGGTGCCACACTCCATGGTGGGAGGTGTCGAGATGGGTGGCTGAAGCTGAGGGAGGGAGACAGGGGAATTAGAGGTGTGGTAATGTGCTCGGAGATGGTGCCACACTCCATGGTGGGAGGTGTAGAGATGGGTGGCTGAAGCTGAGGGAGGGAGACAGGGGAATTAGAGGTGTGGTAATGTGCTCGTAGATGGTGCCACACTCCATGGTGGGAGGTGTAGAGATGGGTGGCTGAAGCTGAGGGAGGGAGACAGGGGAATTAGAGGTGTGGTAATGTGCTCGTAGATGGTGCCACACTCCATGGTGGGAGGTGTAGAGATGGGTGGCTGAAGCTGAGGGAGGGAGACAGGGGAATTAGAGGTGTGGTAATGTGCTCGTAGATGGTGCCACACTCCATGGTGGGAGGTGTAGAGATGGGTGGCTGAAGCTGAGGGAGGGAGACAGGGGAATTAGAGGTGTGGTAATGTGCTCGGAGATGGTGCCACACTCCATGGTGGGAGGTGTAGAGATGGGTGGCTGAAGCTGAGGGAGGGAGACAGGGGAATTAGAGGTGTGGTAATGTGCTCGGAGATGGTGCCACACTCCATGGTGGGAGGTGTAGAGATGGGTGGCTGAAGCTGAGGGAGGGAGACAGGGGAATTAGAGGTGTGGTAATGTGCTCGGAGATGGTGCCACACTCCATGGTGGGAGGTGTAGAGATGGGTGGCTGAAGCTGAGGGAGGGAGACAGGGGAATTAGAGGTGTGGTATTCTCATACTGCAGTGCCAACATGGGGATGGTGGCAGTAAGTGGGCATACAGGGCTTGCATTCAGCTGTCAGTGTCTCAATAAGAACATCATTACATTTTGCTATAGCTTATTACCTACTTCGTTTTGGCACTCAGCAAGGGCAGCAAGAATGTTGCAGCATGGCATATCCTGTGATAACTAGAAAATAAACGCTGGGTTTGCAATTCACATTTCCAATAAAAAGATGACATTAGGATGAGAATTATAATAGGAAAGCATCCAAGTTGGTACAAAGTCTGTGTCAAAGTCAGTTGGGCATTATTGCAGAGGTATATCAGTTATGTTATAATATATGTGAGTTGTGACCACCTCAACAGTTCAGGCAGCCAAGTGGTATGACCACTCACATATAGATCATACCTACCCAGTATGTCCTGCTATCTGATAAGATATGCTGCCATTCACTAATAGTGAATGGCATCTTCAAGATATATTTAAGTATATAATTTAAGTTCTTTTAAATATAGTATAACCTTCTGAACAGAAAAAAAAACATTTGAAATGGTTTGAAATTTGAACACATTTGAGAAGAAATAAAAATATTGAAGTAAGCTCATAGTGGGGCTGAGCTTAGGAGCAGCTTCCAGAAGGTTGGACTTGGAGTGGGGGAGCTTTGACATGACAAATAGCCTGCAAGAGAAGTGCTGGTCACTGATGACCACTAGCAGATCCAGGGGGGGGGGGCATGGCGGCCATGCCCCCTCCCCACCAAAAAAAAACTAAAATCAGTCAAAAATTGACAGTTCTTGATATAGAAGAAAATCTAAGCAAATGTTACTAAGGAGTTTGTTTTAAATCACTTATCAATGTGTAAGCAAGCAAAATCCAATGAGTCTTCAGAATTGTGCAACTTTTTGGAATTTGCCCTCCCCAACCACTGTTCTGGATCTGCCAATGCTGATGACACAGTTAACTAATAAGTCCAGATGCAAATACCACTGAACATCACTCATGTGTTACACCACAAACTAAGTGAGATGCCACAAAACAAGTTTGATGAGCTGGAGAAAGACCACCATGCTGAGTGCTGAGTGGCCTAGGGTAAACAACTGTAATGCTGTACAGATCCTAACACCAGACTTGTCATGCTGATGGCATTACTGACAATACAGACACACTGAAGAACACCCATAGCATGTAAGGTCTGGTATTTGGACATGTCCGCATTATGAGTGTTTACCATGCATATGACTCCCGACAGCAGTAGTCAAAAGAACAAGAACAAAGGCAAGAACAAGAGCTGGGAGGATGTAACAGGAGCTGTGGGGAACAGATCCACCAACAAAGGACTAAATTAAAGCAAACAAAACTTGGTCTGATTAAGATAGCTAACAAAATTAGCAGGTTTTCATCAAATATGAAAACAACCAAGTTCAACAAAACGTGAAGTGAGATCACAACACACCTGCAGTTTGAAAGTTTTAAGTTACTTGTCACACTGTAGAACAAATTATAAGACAAACTCGAACTTGAACAGTGGAGTTCAAGTTGAAGTCAATCCATTAAACACTCCTTTTCTTGAAAGTAAACACAAACATGTACTAACACAAACAAATGACCATTTGTATCCATAAATTCCAGGAAGGTATTCTGTCAAAATATAAAACAGATCATGTGGAAAATTTGGTATTTGTTAATAGCAGGGCACTATACATTATACTAATGGCAGGGTTAATAGGTATCAGACTTTTGGTAAATGATATCAACACTGACACACCATGTTGATGTGTAATTCCCGATGTTTTACTTTAAAACAGTACAAACTTCATGACAAAATGGTTGCACAAATCAACAGGCTATTGTTTCTAACACTTTGGACACATACAAAATGCCATTTCTCCCAATTACCTACCTAAATGTGTAAAGTTTACCACCACGCACCCCCAATCACAACAAACACCATCTAAGTCTCGCGCACAAATACGGCGCAGCTTTGCGCCACTTTTATAAATCCCGGCGACAAAACCCGCCGGTTGGGCGATAAGAGCGACATCTATTAAAACATCGCTCCTGCTGGTTGCGACATTTATAGGTGGGGCATTCCAAGACATTTCGACATTTGTTCCCCCAATTTTCACCGTCATCTCTCACCTTTTGTTCAAAATTGGTCTATAGGCAATAGGCATAGGCGTACCGTACCCAAGGGGGAGGGGCAGGGGCGCAGCCAGACCTTCGGCAAGGGAGGGGCACGGCATCCCCAGAGGGCCCCCTCGGCCAAGGGCCCCCCCCCAAAAAAAAAAACGCGAAATGGGATCTCCTCGGATTTATGCCTCTATATTTTGCAGGGGTCCTAAATTATCGCAAAAAAACGTCGGACAGACCCATGTTGAACAGACCCCATGCGTAGATTGACTGATAAGTACCGTAGTCTGATACAAAATAATGTGCGGCAACTGACTCCCTTTGGCACCATGTGAAGTATTAAGCGCACCGACGTGGGGTGCGGATATCCGCCCATCAGAGGTTTTCGTAAATATTGGGGAAACGGCGGTGTGTAGCGCCACCAAACTTAGCATAGCTCTTTGGGCATCAATTATCCACATTTTGTGTAATTTTGTATCTCGAGTCATCTCAGGTCAGGTCAACAGGTCCTGTTAAGTGAACCCACCTCCAAGCAAGTTTTTGAAAGTGAAGTGACCCCGCCTCCAAGCAAGTTCTTGAAAGTCGTGCCAAAGCCACAGTGATTGACCGAGCGGTTTCAAACTCACATGACTTAATAAGGTCATAAGTACCTACAATTCGTTTCTCTTGGATTTATAATATCGGTGACCTAAGGTCAGATCCAGGGGCGCAGACAGACCTTCGTCAAGGGAGAGGGGAGGCACAGCATCCCGAGGGGCCCCTTCGATCAAAACCACCACCCCCCCCCCCCCCCAAAAAAAAATGGCGTAAAATGACATATCCCCGGATTTGGGTCACTATATTTTGCCGGGCCCCCAAATAGTCGCAACAAAAAAAAAAGTCAGACAGGCCCATGTCGAACAGAACCTATGCGTAGATTGACTGATAAGTTCTTAGTCTGATCCCAAAAAATGCGGCAACTGATCCCTGTTGGCGCCATGATGTGAAGTATTAACACGCGCACCGACTTGGGGGGGGGGGGGGCGGATATCCGTCCCCTGATATCCGCCCCCCAAGTTTTCGTAAATATTGTAAAACGTTGACACGCAGCGCCGCTAAACTTGGCGTAACTCTTTGGGGAACAATCACTCAAATTGTGTGCCATTTTTTATCTCGAGTCATCTCAGGTCAGGTCAACAAGTCACGTTCAGTGATCCCACCTCCAAGCAAGTTTTTGACAGTTTGTGGTCGTGCTAAAGTGATCGACCGAGCGGTTTGAAACTCACAGGATTAATTTAGGCCATAGCCCATAAGTACCTATAATTCGTATATTTCGAATTTGTAATATTGGTGACCGAAGGTCAATTTGATTGGTAAACTTCCATTATAAGTAAATGGAGAAAATAAAAACACGTAGAAATCCCCCAAAAAAAACGCTTAAATTTGACCAGTTTTCACCAGGTGCCTACACCATTCTTGTGCCAAATGCAAAGATCCAAGTCACATTTTTGTTATGTGACCTCTACAAGGTCAACTCAGGTGACCCAAGAGGTTACGTGTTTTTTTATTCAATAACTCTTTGCCAAATGAAGGTAGAGTAATGGAGTTATCAACAATGTGCTTCGCTCGTCGAGACACGTTGATTGGTGTAAAATTTGAACTTGATCTGCCTTGACCTGAGCACAGGACAGGCCAATTTTCGAATATGACCTAACTAGGTCATGATCATCCGATATACCATTCGATGTCTCGACAGAGAAACACAATGGTAAAAACGGTAAGTATCACTCTAGCATGCGTATCTCAAAAGTTATTCTCTAAAAACAATTCCGCTATTTTGAGAATATTTCACGTTCGATGGCCTTCCCTGACCTAGCTATTGACCCGAGATCAAATCTGATGAAGCCTGAGTGACAACAAATTAAATTATATTTCGCACTGGCGGATCCAGCCTCTCTCCGTAGGGGCATCTTTTTGTGGCAAAAAGGTACCCCCATTTTTCCCCGCATATTTGGGCCGGTCGCCTTACTTTGGTATTCGAGCTAAGAAATTCACTTTTCAAATTAAAAATAAAAGAAAAAATCTCCGAAAAAGTTTTCCTATTTTGGACGGTCAAAAACACAAAATTTCGAATATTCCAGATAGCCATTTCGAAGAAAATGTAATTTATTTTCTTTTGACGTTTTTATTGGCAATTTGCTTCAAAACTATATTTTCTACGATTGTTCAAACATTTATCGTTTTTTCGCCAAAAATGTCATGACATGGCGTCATTAAAACGTCATTATTTCCCACAATACTGCATAAATTTAATTGGACTTTGGGTGAGAAGGCGTAGAATTGATGCAGAAAAATGTACTGAAAGTTTGACGTTGATATCTATTATAGTTTTGAAATTATTGAGAAAATCCGGGAGGGGGCTAATTCTGCCCCCCCCCCCCCCCAGCGGGGTGCGGGTTAAGTGTCACCGGAGCTGCTTGAATTGCATCAGGTGCGCGCTGTTTTGTCTATCATTGAACGAAAGGGATACATACAAACTTCAAATTCAATCACTCGAGAGAAGAAAAAACTTCATGAAGTTTTCTCCTAACATCATTGTTTTTCACGTTCAGTGCAGGGAACGTGCGGGGGGTGGGGGGCATACTTGTATTGAATGCCCCTCTAAGATTCCTGTGGAGGGGGGGGGGGCGGTATTTATCCCTGATGCTCCCCTGGATCCGCCAGTGCCAGCAATAACCACCAACGAGAGCCTCTGCCAGACAATTACCTAATGGAATTCATTTTCCCATTTTCCGAATTTGTATAAGTAATTACGAAATTTGTCATGCCGCGAAGCGGCGCGAAATTTTCCGGTTTTTGACTGTGGATAGCTGGATTTTGACTGCTGGAAAGACGATTTACGATAAATTGGGAACGCGCGGGGGGGGGGGGGCATACTTATATTGAATTCCCCCCTCCCATATTCCTGCGGGGGGGGGGGGGGGGGGGCATTTGCCCCTGATGCCCCCCCCCCCTGGATCCGCCAGTAATCTTTCGGGCGTTTTTTTTTCTCGCGCGTCGCTACCTCTTTTTGTTCTCGAGATATAGACGGGTTTTGGTAAGGACACCCATTTATGGCCTAAATTTTACCTTTGTTGACCTCTGGTGACCTCAATGACCTAAATGACCTGACCTAAAATAATGACTTAGTACATTCATTTGACCTTGTTTGTTTCGAGCTATCTAACCTGTTTCTGTTTGTCGCTATACGTTGCATGACTTTTGAAATATTGTAGGGGCGGGTATCCACCCCCCCCCCCTCGGTTCGAACTTGGTGCGAACCCCGTCTGTGCGTGGGTTAACCATTTTAGATGCACGCACAAGGCACCTTGAAGGTCCCAGCAGCAACACAATCAATAAGAGGTAACGCGGAACGTCTAGCCCTCAACATTTTACGTTGTCCCGATTGCTCACGTTTGTGACATATTACATTGGAAACACATAAATTCGAGGTAATTCACAGTCACTAATGTGTAGACTATGGAGTGCGGAGGGGCTTTACGCGAAACGATCCGTCGTAAGTTTGGAAAGACAACTTCAGAAAATAGCAACGTATAAAACTTCCATTGAAAATGTTAAGCGCTCACGGGATTTTCAAGTAGCTTGTGTATGGCCACTGGCAGATCCAGCAGGGGGGGGGGGGCAAGCTGACATGCCCCAAACCGCCCAAATTCGCCCAAAATTTGACATATGTTCTGATTTAATAAGACAAATTAACCCGCGCCCCGCTGGGGTATTCGGTCGAACACGCTGGGGGGGGGGGGGCAGATTCTGCCCCTTCGTTATATTCCGAACCAATAACCGCAGCGAGACGCGCAAGGCCGTAATTGAAAGCTCTCAATGAGCCGCATCTAACGTTTATGAGACATTTTCGTTTATGAGACATCTCAGGACACGGCCAGGTCAAAAGTCAAAATTAAGGTATTTTAGTTTTTGGGCCACACTTTCCATCCAAAGCCTTAGATTGAGACTATTATCGCATAAAGTACTCTCAAAGATATAATACATCTCCCGCATTAGGAAAAAGTCAAATTGTAAGCAAAGGTTAAGGTCAAGATCAGGTCACAAAAGGTCACTTTTGGCAAGAGGTCTACGAAGGTTATTTTACACGTAGAATTTGATAGTAGCAGCCATTTTTACAACCTGACACCATATATGGTCAAGGTCAGGTCACATAAGGTCAAAATTTGAAATTGATTTATCTAAATAAAAAAGGCATGTCTCTAGACCAGTTTTGTCTCAGAAAAACAGTGGTGGCATTTATTTGTCTGTATCTGGTAAATAAAAGCCAAACAAAACGTAACTTAAAAAATTGACATCATGAGTTTCTTATGCTTACGGAGCCATAAGTCAATTAAGATATTGCTTTGAATTTTGGTTTGGGTATCGTCCATACCTGGTTCACTCAGATATATTCCGTTTTTCATATCTTCAAGAAAGAAAAAAATGTGAAAAGTTTTCTGGAGAATTGTATATTTGCATTTTTAGGAGTCAAAAACCCAAACTTTCGCAAATCTGAGATATTAGTTATGAAGAGAATGTCATTTCCTTTCTTTTGCCGTTTTTCATTTACAATCTGCTTCAAAACTCGATTTTCTACAATTTGTAAAACATTTATCGTTTTTCGACCAAAAATGGCGTGACATGACGTCATTAAAACGTCATGATCTCCCAAAGTGCTACATCAATTTCATTGAACTTTTGTAAAAAGACGTATAATTAATGCAGCATAAGGTACAGTAAGTTGTACGTCGATACCTATCATAGGAGTTGGTCTGAGGGGCCGAGGTCTTCTCCCGGCCCCTCGACCCAATGGGGGGGGGGGGGCACGTGCCCCCTGTGCCCCCCCCCCCTCCCCCCTGGCTGCGCCCCTGGGGAGGGGGACAAACGGGGCAATTTCCCCTCTGAATGAAGTTCCGTACCGTTCCGTTCCGTAGTTGAAGTCCCTTTGGGCGAAAAAATGATTTTTTATTGTTTAAAGATTTGTTTTTTTTTGAAAATATGCCCCTCTAAAAATATACTGGGCCAAATTCGGTGAGTTTTTTTTTGGTGGGGGTACCTTTGCCCCCTGATAACAAAAAGCCTTCTCCTGGAGTGAATCCTGGGTACGCCACTGTATAGGGTTATCTTAGGTCCTGAATTCAGCTGTGGCAATATTAGCTCGATCTGACATCAGGTCTTCGAGTTATAGCCTCGGGCATTTTGGCAAGGTCACGCTGCAGAGGTATTTTTAGAGGCCAAAATAACGCATTTGACTTAACCAAAATGGCTGAATTCGCAATGAAACAGATATTATATTTATGGGTTTTGTTGCGTGACCTTGAATGACCTTGAAACCGTGACCTCGTGACCTTTTTTCGTTGACCTCGTGTGACCTCGGGTACACCTCTGACTTCAAGTTTTCACTTCGCAAAGTACTTGTCAATATATTGCCTAACAACGCAAAAAGTGTGTTTTTCCTCTAACTTCCATATTGTACGCCAATATGCGTGTGTGTTTTCGAATTACCCCCAAGAAGAGGGGTAACGGGCGGATATCTCAGCTACCATTGCAGCTAGAGACCCGATTTTCGGTATACACATTGTCAGGGTGACGAGCAACACCACGCAGCCGTCCGGCGTGGTCCAAAACGGATCGAATGGGTGAAGACCCCGCCCAAATCGGTCCCATAAGTTCGGAGCATGACGTCGGCAACGATTTTTGGCTGTTTTCAGGCGCGGATCTACGGGGGGAGTTAGCCCCCCCCCCCCTGAGCCGGGTCACGCCCATGTCTCGTCCGCCAAGTGCGCCCGTAGGGCGCAACTTTTGTATGTCGCCCCCCCCCCCTGACCGAAATCCTGGATCGGCGCCTGGTTTTGGTCCAATTTGGTCCACTTCGATTGAACCAAAGTGGATAAAACTCAAAACGGCACCGTTTAGACCAAACCGGATCGAATGGTGAAGACTCCGTTCAAATCGGTCCCATAGGTTCGGAACGTGACGCCGTCTGCAACGATTTTTGGCTGTTTTGGTCCAATTTGGTCCACTTGGATTAGACCCAAATGGATAAAACTATAAACGGCGCTGTTTAGGACTACGATGGATCGAATGGTGAAGACCCCACCCAAACGGGTCCCATAGGTTCGCAGATATTCGCGCGTTACCCCTCCCCTTGGGGGTAACTCGAAAACACGCACGTATATCGACGAAAAATATGGAAATTAGAGGAAAAACTAACGTTTTTTTTTATTTTTTTGCGTTGTTAGGCAATATATTGACGAGTATTTTTCAAAGTCAAAAATTGAAATCAGAGATGTACCCGGGGTCATGCGACTTACGAGGTCAACAAAAAAGGTCACGATGTTTCGGGTCAAGGTCATTCAAGGTCACTGAACAAAGCCCAGAAATAGAATCTCCGTTTCATTGCGTATTCAGTCATATAAGTCTTTTTGATATTTAGTTATGTCAAATGCACTATTTCGGTCTCCAAAAATACCTCTGCAACGTGAACTTGCCAAAATGCCCGAGGCTATAACTCGAAAACCTAATGTCAGATCGAGCTAATATTGCCACAGCTGAATTTAGGACCCAAGAAAACCCTATAGACCAATTTTGAACAAGAAGTGAGAGGTGAGGGTTATTTCGACTTGTCGAAATGTCGTGGAATGCCCCAGATGATGATCTTGGTAAAGACCAGAGTAAGTTGATGGGGTAAAAATCAAGTAGATGCCAAATCCGCATGGAGCGTGTAGTATCTGCTTTGGTTTTTTGTTTACATCTTCATGGTATCGGCAAATAGTTATGCTAATTTATTCCAGGTTAGGCAGTGTTAGGTTTGGTAAGCTTACCAAAGTTGTGTTTTTTTGTGGTTAAAGGAAATTTCAGTCACTATTATAATGGGGTTTTACACTGAGATAGCAGCTTTTTGAAGGCCATGTCGACAAGGACGTAGGAACCTATTTCAAGTTGGTGTGGCAAAGGCAAATTAAAATCCTAAACACTTAGTTACACCGGGATCGGGGGTACAAGGTCCATGGGCGTCGGCGGCGGGGGGGGGGGGGGAGGGAGGAGGAACGTGTCACCCCAGTTCAAAAATCAGGGGGGACGTCTCCCCCCAAGAAAGCAGACTTGCTTGATTTTTTTTGTGCTGAATTCGTTCGAAAGGATATGAAACTTAATTTATTATTAGCTCAAATTGCATGTAATTTTTAACCATATATCCTAGAGTCCTTTCTTTGTACTTACAGATGTAGGTATACTTAATTACTTTGTAGAAAATAAAATTGTGATATGGCAGCTAAAAGTTGGTACACAAGATTGGCTTCTGCTATGATTGAATGTCAAGTTCATCCATTCATTCACCATTCATTCCAAGGCCTTAGAACTTAGATACAATTTAGTCAAGGCAGCGAATAGTGTGACGTCATGGGTACATCCAAGGGCGTTGCCGTTGAGTGAGGGGGGGGGGGGGATGACACCCCCCCCCCCCCCGCCTGTCGTCAGGCTGGGGGGATTTCCCCCCCCCCAGTTTTAGAGACATAAATCCATACTTTGTTCGGAAATATTGCAGATTTCAATATCATACAAGCATTTGGAAAAAGTATCAGTGCAATGGAAGAATGGAAGGGATCAGGATTGATATTTGTACTTTTCTTGCAGGAAGTTGACAGGAATTTAAATGGAATTTCAGTAGCATAAAAATGGTCATATTATGGCGTTAATGTGCCCTATTTGTTGTTCAGGCACACTTTGTGCTTGCTGAAAAGAAACACCGGCGGATAGTTTCACGACATGAACCTTTTTTGTGTGCAAGTTTTCAGTCATTTCGACAGAATAGCTGCAAAGAAATATGCTTCTGAAAACCATGGCTACGGTCGGGCCGCTCATACGTAGATTTTCCCCCTAGTTAACGGAAGACCTCGCTCCGCTCGGTAATCAAAGATTCAAACTGGTTCTCACTCCTCAAACTGGCCGGGTGCTGACCTAGGAAATGTATCCATTAAAAAGCTTCAGACTAAATTTATCAAATTAAATATACTAGCCATTTCGTTCAAGTTCTGCCAAAATGCGTTCAAAGTTTACAAACCGAGGTAGTTTTCGGATCACTACTTCATCCATTACTCCAAGTATATGAGCTACTTCATCCGCATCCGCTTCGGCCAGCCGTCCACACACGACTGACTATCCCGCACAACGAGCCAGCGCCAGTCACCGGTTCCGGGACGATCCGTCCTCCTGTACAGTTACGGGCGGCCCGGGTCGGCCAGCATGCCGAACTGTGAGATGCGCTGAGCTTATGAAGAAGATAGAAAAAACACGCCAGTGACTTTGTATCGCACCATCGACCTCCTAAATATCTATCAAACCCCTGACCCTGACCCCCATGACTACCGAGCTAGTGTCTCCCGAAATAAAAAAGCCAGTCCAGTGGCAGCCGGAAGGGGCGTATTCGTTCTGATATTCACGGCATATTGAGAATAATTAGAATTGCAGTATATTGTGATCATGGATCGACGTAAAATTTGCCTACGATAGTGCGACCCTATACATTCCCACTAACATGCCAAATTTCGCGGTTTTTACTGCAAGGTGTGCGGAGTTATTAAGCAATCGGATGACATCCGAACGGACAGACGGACAGGTGGTTGCCACTTCTTATAATTATTATGAAATAGCCTTCTATGTAACACGAATAACTAGAATATGTATCCCAACAGCGATGAGCGAATCGCCTGGCAGGTCCTATTGAATATAGAATCGTTTGAACAATATATCATGAAGATTTCCGAAGAAGTTGTTTTTCATCTATCACCCGTTATAATAGTTAAGAAACGAAATATCATGACCTTTTCCTCGAAAATATGAAAAAATCCGATGTTATCAAAACGTTATGATCACGTAGTAATATTTTGGCCACAGGCCTTTATCAAACAGTAAAACAGTAAAAACAGTTAAATTATCACAAGTATGTTCCTCGCACATAGGTGTCGATTTATATACTTTTGGGGATGGCCCTCGGCCTCCCCCCCCCCCCTAATGTTGAGTTCGCCCCCCCCCCCATGGTCCCCTCGGCCCCCCAACCGAAAAAGATGCACCGGATTTCGCATCTTTATACATAAAGAGGTGATTTAAAACAAACTGTTCTTAGTAAAAACTGCGTAGACTTTCTTTCAAAAAAACGTGTCAATTTGTTGCCCATTTCAGGCGGTTTGGGAGGCTTGGCCGCTTTGCCCCCTCTTGGATCCGCCAGCGGCCAAAAACATTGGGGGGGGCGAGCGGGTACCATCATGGTACCCGCTACCCGTTCCATGGTTCCATGGTACCCGCTCGCCCCCCCCCCCCCATGTTTTTGGCCGCTGGCGGATCCAAGAGGGGCAAAGCGGCCAAGCCTCCCAACCCGCCTGAAATGAGCAACAAATTGACACGTTTTAAAAAAAGGAAGTCTACGCAGTTTTTTCTAAGAACAGTTTGTTTTAAATCACCTCTTTATGTATACAGATGCGAAATCCGGTGCATTTTTAACATATTTGCAATGTTTGATTTTTAGGGCATTTTTTCGAAGATTTTTTTTTATTGATTTCTTTTTAAAACAAATTTAGGGATCAGAAACCAAAGTTTTCACAAATCCGGGAATCAGTTTTGTAGCCCTTGCCATTTTCTATTTCCTGGCGTTTTTTTATTGCATTTTGCTCAAAATATAGACTTTGTATGATCTCTTAAAGTTTAGCTGATTTTGTATTCGCCAAAGTCGTGTGTAGTGCCGTCACGAATTCGTAATATCTAAATTTGTATCGACGAAATTGCTTCATTTATGCACAGAAGACGTAAAATTGGTGTAGGAGAAAGTACCCAAAGTTGCACGTTGATATCGCTATTGTTTTTTGAGCTATTGCGAAAATTCGTCAGGGGGAGATATTCCCCCCCCCCCCCAGTCAATGGCAGGTTAACATTGCTGTTTTACTAAGTAAGGGTTCCAAGTAAGGATTCGGGCCTTCTGGCGGATGCAGACCGGCCCAAAACGTTGGTTTGCCCGACAAACAGAATTTGTATTAAAAAAATTAATAGAACGAACAGAAATGTAATTTGTTTGTCCGACAGAATTCCAAAACTCATGATATTTCGTCGGTTTTTGCATTATGAATAGATTACAAATACTGTCATTTGTACAAGTTGCCTAGAATTTCTTTCAAATGTGTGAATTTTCAGCCGATTTTGGTGGTTTCGGTAAAGCCATGGCCCTGATAGGCTCCCCTTGGATCCGTCCCTGTTCGGCCACTGGCGGATCCAGGAGGAGGGGGGCATCAGGGGCAAATGCCACCCAGGAATCTGGGGGGGGGGAATTCAATACATGTATGCCCCCCCTCCGCGTATTCCCCATTTTTTCGTAAAATCGTAAAAAAAGTATTTGCAGCAGTCAAAATCCAGCTATCCACAGTCAAAAACCGGAAAAATTTCACCCAGCTTCGCGGCATGACACAACTTATGCAATTGCTTATACAAATTTGGGAAATGGGAAAATGAATTCCATTAAGTGCCTGCAGAGGCTCTCCTTGGCGGCAATTGCTGGCACTGGCGGATCCAGGGGGAGGGGGGCAGCATGAGGGGCAAATCCCCCCCCCACACACACACACACAGGAATCTGGGAGGGGCATGCAATACAAGTATGCCCCCCACCCCTGCGTGTTCCCTGCACTGGACGTGAAAAACAATGATCTTAGGAGAAAACTTAATAAAAACGGAAGTGTTTTTTCTCGAGTGATTTAATTTGAAGTTTGTATGGATCCCTTGCTTCCAATGATAGACAAATCAGCGCACCTGATGCAATTCAAGCAGCCCTGGTGACGCTGGGGGGGGGGGGGGGGGCAGAATCTGCCCCTCACGGATTTTCTCAATAACTTGAAAACTATGATAGATATCAACGTCACACTTTCAGTACCTTATGCTGCATCAGTTCTACATCTTCTCACTGAATTCCAATGAAATTTATGTAACATTTTTGGGAGATAATGACGTTGACGTCATGTCATTCCATTTATGGTGGAAAAATTATAAATGTTTGAATAATCGTAGAAAATAGAGTTTTGAAGGTAATTGCACACAAAAAAACGTTAAAAGAAAGGAAATGACATCCTCTTCCAAATGGCTATCTCAGATTCGGCAAAAGTTTGTGTTTACCCCCCCTCCCCCCAAAAAAAAAGAAGATTTTTTTCAGGAAAAAAATCCACAAAATCAATTTTTGTGAATTTAAAGTTAATTTCTTAAGCTAAAATAGTAAAATAAGGTGACTGACCCAAATCGCAAAGTAAAAAATGGGGGGACCTTTTATCAACAAAAAGATGCCCCCCCCCCCCCCCCCACGGAGAGAGGCTGGATCCGCCAGTGTGTTCGGCCTCCCTAACCGTTTTGGAAAATCGACACCGCTGTCCTCGCACAAGCGCTAAGCTATATAAGTATCACCGGTTATATTTTGTTTAACGATGGTAGTTAGAACTAAAAAAATGCGTTCCTAAGTAAAAATAATAAGGTAAAACTGATTTTCCTTCACATTGTCGCTAACCGTACTGATGGTCATTCGGCACTTCGTCCCCCCCCCCCCCCCACCACTCAAAAATCCGTGGCGACGCCCCTGCCAAGGTCCAAGACCACGTTGTTGAACTGAACCACACTGAGCAGAATGCATTTTTCCTGTATGTTTTGTGCAATTTTAAGCCTAAAACTGGGATCCAGGAAACTTGCACGAGACGTTAATTTGGATTGTTTTCTTGGATCGTATGTTGTGATTACCATCTTCTTGTTTAAAGAAACTAAAATACATTATATAAGCTTTTGTATTGGTAAATACATCGCCGATATTAGTTTTTTGCTGAGTCATCGTATTGCGTTTTGGTTTATTCGATTGTATCAACATCATCATCTAACCAATCCGTCAGATTAAAATAAGGCCTTTCCATTGCCATCGACTCTGTCTTGTTAAACACACAGGAAATAATATCTAGGACTCTACCGCTTATAAATATTTATATCTCGAATTTTCAGACAAATTATTGCACTCGGCTTCGGCCACGTGCAATAATTTGTCTGAAAAGTCTCGATATAAATATTTATTTTCGCGGTATCGTCCAAGAACGTATATAATCAGCGCCAAGTAATTGTCATAGATGCGCCACGGATTCACTTCGGATCCGGAATATCCGACTGCTAATTTTCAACACCCATGAAAACGGCGAGGTATATTGCGAGGTGGATTCGCTGAACATGTTGACATAAACTGTCCTATTCTACGACTAATACGTTTCTGAACGGTAGAAACTTGGTCATAACAAATAAAACATGTATTTATGAATCAGAAAAGTTAGGACAAATGTCTGGAAAATGTCGTCGTTTTTAGTATTTAGTATATAAGAATAATGAGAATTAAAATACCTATAGATATTTCGCTATTGAAGATTCGTCAGATTGAACAATGATATCACAAAATAACAAGGGCACAGTGGAGAACAACAATCACATGCATTAAATTATAGGCCACCGACGTTTTGACAACCCGCAGATACATATATACATATATACACACATCGAAACATACATATACACACATATGCATATACATATATACACACACACACACAATATATATATATATATATAT
>JAXIVJ010008277.1:0-10000 GCA_036785665.1 Chirona hameri
CGCCCCTGGTCATCACATACATCGTCGCTAACTTGACATTCTAGGTCTGCGTATATTTCCAACCACGGTCCGCCACACATGCGCATTGTTACTCCCCGATCGGCCTGTGTGGGTCAGGTCAGGACGGAGCGGTGCAGATTCCGCCAAGTATCGGCCGGCACCAGACGAGCTGTCAAACCGGTCCGGCCCCGCCTCAGTGCGGTATTCAGCCAGCCATCGTTTTGCCTACCGTGGGAGACCCGGAGCTAGGGAAGATCATTATGAGACCGACTGTACAGTCGGTCTCATAATGATCTTCCCTTGCTACCACGTGGCGCTACGGTCGCGATAGGCACACAAAAGATAGTTTCCCCACCGTAGGTTGGTACCCATTGTGGCTGTCTGGCAGGTGCGTGACCTGGGGAGGGGGAGGGAGGGAGGGAGTGCGGGGCGTTGTCGGAATGGAATGCGCCGCGACCCGGGTGGTGGTCAGGGCCATCTGTCTCGAGGGTCAAGAGGTCACCTGTCCTGAGCTGGCAGAGATCCAATATTGGAGACTGAATAACAGTGTTCACTACATCAGCCCTGTCGAGTTCACAAACCGGCTGAGCACAGGACACTGTATTGCCGACGAGGGCCGCAACCAAACTGACTCTCCTCACCGGTCAACACCGCATATCCCCTCACCCCATAGCCACCGACCAATCACAGGTAAACATACATCGCGTGACCGGCCGGGGCGACCCGGTGCCCGGTCACGCCGGACCGGTTCGAACCGGTACGGGGTGGCAGGCGAGGCCCAGACCAGAACATCTCCCTCCCCCACGGAACTTCCGCAGGAAGTTAGTTTTGGCAGCCGAGCCTGTCCGGAACACGCCGCTGCCGTGCGCTGCGCCTCAGGATCGAAGAGGGCTGCTGGAACCGTACGCGTCGTTGTGGGGCGGCGTCGGCCGAATGTGAAGACTCGTTGTCCACAGCCGACGATGACCCGTCAGTTGTAGACGGCGTGTGTGCGGGCCGGAGGAAGCGCTTGTTCCTCCACAGGACCCGCCCGCTGGGCAGCTTGACGTGGTAGTCCCGCTTGTATCCGACGCCGACGATGACGCCTACCTTGTCCCACCGCTTGCTGACCGGGTCTTGAAGTCGGATGTCAGCTCCGATCTTGAGCGGTGTCAGCGTGTGTGCAGAGGCGTTGTAGTGCTGCTCCCTCTGTTGTAGTGCTGTCCCGAGCAGCCTTGGCATCGCATTCGTCGGCTCGTTGTTGCCACTCGGCGGCGAAGGCGTTCCGGTGGGCTGGAACCCACGAACGGATCGGATGGCAGAAGACGATCTGAGCCGGGGAGCGGCCGTTGGCGCCAGGTGTGTTTCATAGCTCGAGAAGCCCGCGGTGCAGCCGCTCCTCGTCAATGGAGCCGTAAGTGGTGGTCTTGGCGAGAAGGTGTTTAACCGTCTTCACAGCTGCTTCAGCGTGTCCGTTAGACTGGGCGTAGTACGGTGTGGAGAAGACGTGTGCCACCCCCCAACGCTTGAGGAAGACGGCGACTTCTCGGCTCTTGTACTGAGGGCATCCATCTGTCCGTAGCCGCACTGGGACACCGAGCGTGACGAACACTTCTCGGAGAGACTGGATGACCTGTCGACTGGTGGTGTCCCCGCGCGGGAACTGGAAGATCACTGGCCAGTTGGAAAGTCTGTCCACGCAGACTAGGAAGTCCCTTCCGGCGAGGGTGAAGATGTCGGACGTCATATCCTCGAAGATCCGAGATGGCGGTGATTCACCCGCCATCGGCTCTTGTGGCAGGCTGTCTCGGCGCTCCTGGCAGGCGTTGCAGGAACTGACGGTGTTGATGATGTCGCTGTTGATTCCTGGCCACCAAACGGTTTGACGAGCTCGGCGTTTGGTTCTGTCTATTCCTTGATGAGAGTCGTGAAGGGCGTCGAGAGTGACCCTCCGTGACGCTGTGGGGATCACGATGCGACACCCCTTGAGGATCAGGCCGTCGTGCGCAGATAGCTCGTGGTGAACACTCCAGAAAGGAAGGAGAGGGTGAGGAAGCAGCTCCTTGGAGACGGGGAACCCCTCGGTGACCGCCTTCAGTAGAAGCTGATAGTCGCTGTCGGAGCCGGCGACTTCGCGGAGTTCCTCCAGGCGCGGGTCTGGCAGGTGTGGATCGTCCTGTCGAGCGGCGATCTCCCGGATGGTGATGAGTGACACTTGTTGGACGTGACACTCTACAGCCAGCTGATCATCTTCGGCCGTCGGCTCGCTGACAGGGGCACAGGAGAGCGCATCTGGGATCACGTGTTCTTTCCCTCTTATCCATTTGGTGGTGAAGTTGAAGAGGGATGTCTTCTCTTTCAGTCTTTGCAGACGTGCGTTTTCGATGGCGTCCAAGGTAAACTCGTTCAATATCAGCAGGAGTGGACGATGATCCACGAGGACGTCGAAGTGTGGTAGTCCTTGCAGGAAGATGCGACACTTCTTCAGTGCCCAGACGACTGCGAGGAGCTCCAGCTCCACCATCGCGTACCGCGACTCCGTGTCGGAAAGGAACCTGGATCCGCACTGTACCAGGCGCCAGCGATCTCCATGTCGCTGCAGTAGAGCATATCCCAGGCCATTCAGTCTGGCAGCGTCGGTCTGCAGCATCGTTGGCAGAGACGGATCGAAGTGTGCCAGCACGGGCGGTGATGACAACGCGGCTTTGACGGCATCGAAGGCGACTTGATGATCTGGAGTCCAGCTGAAGCTGTTGCTGGGCTTCAGGAGACCACGCCGAGAGTCGGCGGCAGATGAGATGTCTGTGGAGAAGTCGCCGAGCTGCTGGACGAGGCCCATGAAAGATCTCAGCTCCGTGAGGTTTGTGGGTGGCGGAAACTCAGCGATGGCGGCCACCTTCTCGTGGTGAACTTGCTTCCCGGCAGAGGAAACGCTGAACCCACAGTAGGACACTTCCTTTGCAGCGCAGTGGAACTTCTTCTCGTTGAGAGTGATGCCGTGCTCACGACAGCGGTCGAGAAGAGCTCGGAGATGACGTACATGCTCCTCCAGGGTTTCGCTGTACACCAGGATGTCGTCAACGACCTTGACGAAGTTGTCCAGCCCCTGTAGTGCGAGGTCCCCTCGCTGGCAGTACTCGTCTCCAGTCGAGACCAGGCCCATGGGAGCCCGCAGAAACTTGAAGCGGCCCCAAGGAGTCATGAAGGTTGTTAAGTGCTGGCTGTCGAGGTGCAGAGGTAGTTGCCAGTATCCAGATTTCGCGTCCAGGATTGAGAAGTACTTGGTCCCAGTAGGAACGTGCGAGACGGCTTCTCGAGGAGTGATGAGTAGATGGAGCGGCCGCTTGACGAACTTGTTCAACTTGGTGAGGTCGATGCAGATGCGGACACCCGAGGCCTTGGCCACAAGCACGAGAGGGTGACACCAGTCCGCAGGTTCCGGACCAAGCGGTGCGATGATGCCCTGCCGCACCATCTCGTCGAGCTGTGCCTTGACCTCGTCCCTCCAGGCGTAGGGAACTTGGCGTGCCGTTCGGACCGCAAATGGCGTGGCGTCCTCAGCGACGTGGATGACCATGGGCGAGCCCGCCATCGGCTGGAGTGAGTCTTTGTTGTCTGACGTGAAGACATCGCTGTAGTCTCGGAGGAGTTCTTGGCGGAGTTTACTTTGCTGTAGGACGTCAGTCGTTGAGTGGAATGAAGACACACTGTGTGCCTTGGACGCGCTGGTCGCCATGACTCGCTGAGTGACGGGCGGCTGCGTCGTAGCAGGCTGGGGGTAGTGGGCTGGGAGTATATCCAGCTTCTTAGCCGTGTACCAAGCCAGGATCATCCCACGGGATTCTGTGAAGACGTACACGGTGTCCTCAGTAGCTCTGCCCTGAAGGCTAATGGTGACCTTGAAGGTGCCGATGCAGTGCATGGCCTGACCATTGGCAGCGGAGATCTCGATGCTCGGTGGTGGCGACAAATCCTCCCTGCGTACTCCGAGCCGGCATGCTGTCTCTGCGCTCATCACCGTGATCTCGGCGCCGGAGTCGGGCGTGGCGTCAACGGTGCCGAGGAGGAACCCGGAGGTGTGGTTGAGTTGGACGGCAATCTTCGGTGCCTGGTGGTGACTGTCCAGACTGCCGACGATGACGACCTGTGGCACAGAGGCCTGGTGGTACGGGTACCGATGTCGGCTGCGGGACCGCTGAGTTTCTGATGGTTGCTGAGATGGTTGTCGTTTGCGGCATACTGTCGCCAGGTGGCCCTTGATGCCACAGGAGTAGCAGGTCTGGCCTGCAGCAGGGCAGGCCTTCCTGGGATGGCCGGTGCGACCGCAGCCGTCACATGGCTGGCCTCGTGATGGGCTCCGCTGGTCCTGACGTGATATATGGAAAACGTTGTGGTGACCCTGGTTGATATCTTGGAGTATCTCGTTGTTTGCCCGTGACGCCTCCTCGGATCGACAGATGTCGATGGCGTGTACCAGTGTCGGGAACGGCCGAAGCGCCAGTAGCTTTCGGCGGGTCTCTTTGTCACGAGTTCCCGACATGATCCGCGTGGTGACTCGCTGGTCGAGGCAGGAAGGGCACAGCTCGGCATCAGCTGCCATCTCCTTGATCGCGATCAGAAACGAGTCGAAGGATTCGCCTTCCTCCTGTCGACGTTCTTCGAACTTGACGCGGTCGATGGCGACGTTGTGCTGAAGACGAAGATATCGCTCGATCTTGTCCAGTGAAGAATCGACGTTGTCGAGTGCGGACAGATGCCGACAGCGTGCAAGCTGGCAGCACGCATGTCCTCAGTGAAGTGCATTCGCAGGTAGGCGAGCTGGTCCGCCTGAGTGTGTAAATGTTGCCGAGACGGTAGTAATCGTTCCAGGACGATCTCCAGAGGCGAAACTCACGTAGAGTGGCAGAAGATGACAACTTCACCGGGGGTGCTGCTGGCGGACGCCTGGCCGTGTTGTCCGATTGAGGTCGTGCAAGTGCTGAAGGTGTGGCAGGACCGGCAGCGGTAGACGATGCCGGCGCCGATCCATGTGAAGTCGGGATGCTGATGTCTCCGAGTGCCGGGGAAGTTCCGCAGATCTCTGCAGTGTGCGCTTCAGCAGCCGAAGTCACGGGCTCCGCGTCGCTGTATGCAGGCCTCGTTGACCCAGCTAGAGCTCCTGGCTCCATCGCTGCAGGCGTCGGTTTCTCATCGGAAGTCGGAGCCGGCAGACGGTGCTCTTGTAGCTCCTTGCGGAGGAGTTCCATGTCTCGCTGGTGATGTTCATGCTGCTGCTGGAGCTGCTGTTGTAGCTGTAGCTGTAGCTGAGCGAGCCACGGCGGCGCCGAGCAGCTCTTGTCCTGGTCGGCCGAGTCGCTGTCCATTTTGGAGCTGGAACGCAGGTTATACGGCATGCAGATGCAGATGCATGCAGATGCAGATGCGACTAGCCGGGTGCCTGTGACGTAGTCACAATGGTAGGTCAGTAGATGCAGGCTGCGCCATGTCGAGTTCACAAACCGGCTGAGCACAGGACACTGTATTGCCGACGAGGGCCGCAACCAAACTGACTCTCCTCACCGGTCAACACCGCACATCCCCTCACCCCATAGCCACCGACCAATCACAGGTAAGCATACATCGCGTGACCGGCCGGGGCGACCCGGTGCCCGGTCACGCCGGACCGGTTCGAACCGGTACGGGGTGGCAGGCGAGGCCCAAACCAGAACAAGCCCGAATGACTCATTCGGTATGGCTGTATACTCCTAGCGTATTCATAGATTGGTCGTGGGTTCGAGCCGCGCTGGCAACAGGCGCTTTTACGTGTATTTCTTTCTTAATCATGCCACGTATCATGTGCAATACAGAACCCCGAAATTGCGAATGCAAACGTCCACCTGATGATTCTACACGAAAAAGCAGACAAATGCAGTGGACCTCGTACTGATATGTTCGAATCACGCTGCTCCGTCCTTCACGCTCCACAAACACACCCTGGCGGGTTTATATCCATTAAGTTAGCGACGATATCTGCGACGACAGTATTTACAACCTTAGATCTATGAAGCATCGCCAGGTGTGTAGCTGATAGAGCATCTGACTGGCTACGTGTTTAAATTTGACGTTGACCTTGAGATCAGGTCACAATATCGACACTTTATTTTTTGGCGCACGGCAAATTTCTCAATCGTCGCAAGCGACACGACGGATAGCAATTTCCGAGACGACATCTGTGACGACAGTATCGGTCAACTTGAGATACAAATATTCGTCGTAGTGCAGTGTTCTATCAATTGGACACTTGGCGATGCTTCACAGACCTATGGTTTTCTTAAAACTGGTCATCACAGACATCGTCGCTAACTTGACATTCTAGGTCTGCGTATATTTCCAACCACGGTCCGCCACACAGCCTCGCCACACATGCGCATTGTTATTCCCCAATCGGCCTGTGTGGGTCAGACCAGGACGGAGCGGTGCAGATTCCGCCAAGTATCGGCCGGCACCGGGCGAGCTGTCAAACCGGTCCGGCCCCGCCTCGGTGCGGGATTCAGCCAGCTATCGTTTTGCCTACCGTGGGAGGCCCAGAGCTAGGGAAGATCATTTTGGGACCGACTGTACATACGCCGGCTAGGGCACTCTCGCTACGCCGACCCCACGCGCTCTGGAGTGTCGACGATAAGGCCGACTGACACCACCATCGCAGGAGTGTAGGATCCTATTCTGGTCGCACTGATATCGGTTCCATGTGCAGGCACAGACACAGGCCCCACACAAATAATGCTGGGATAATGTAGGGGAGTGTCGACGATAAAGGTCGACTGACATCACAGCACACAATCCCATTCGGCATTACGCCGCCACTATATGTCATGGTCCCGGTCTTTGTCAATCGTTAGTTATATTACAGAGTGCTCTACAGTACTTACTACTACAGTTAGTTATCGTACAGAGTACAGAGTACTCTACTAGTTATCTGGTACAGTACAGAGATAACTGAGTTTCTGGCCGCTTCAGATGTACGCAGCGACCGAACAGCGATCCCGCGCGGCCCAGTGTGAATTGGAGGAGGGAGAGGGGGAGGGGCGGGGAGGGGGACCCGCGTCGCGCGGACTGGGGTCGATAACACGGGCGACGCGAAAGATTATCACCCAGAGGCCATTATTATAAAGATAATACACGGAGGTAGCCCGGAAATAAGGAACGGTATGAATAAAAGGAAGACGCATATTTTGTTATTATAAAGGAAGCGTGCATCCGTTATTTGTGTCCCTCCTTTTGCCCGGTTCCGTCTTTTTTAAAAGGACGGTAGATGTGTGACGTCACTCATATAGAATGTTGTTATTCATGTTATTTGCAGTTTATTGGCGATTTAGCTGATTATTGTAATGTTTGTATTTATTAAAACAAGTGAAATATTATAATGTATTGTTCAAATGCATATCCGCTCTAAATATTTACCGCCGGAGGTAATCAGAAACACTTTTGTCTCAAAAACTTTTGCTAACTTACCCAAACTTTGATTCCCAGAAGACATTGCGGACGCATATTATCCAAGGCTATATAGGGATATTATCTTTATGCGAATTATGTTTCAGTTTAGTTTACCATTGTTTGTTACCAAGTGGCCATGCACGATGTGGAAGAATAAGAGAAAAAGGTATACGTGTCAACTTCTTTCCATGCACAGCCTGAAAGATGTGAGTATTTTGCCCATGTTTCTTACTGATCTTATTGATGTTTTATGTCATTCTCATTGCCTATTACTTTGACAGGTACTTCGCGAATCTGCTCAACTACTTAAATGATAAATGCTCCCTATCCACCTGTAACGATGCTTACATTTTTTTGTTCAGACTACAGCTAAATTTTCCGCCGCTCAGCACCTGAACCTGGGCGGTGGTCGCAGATATGATACAAATGCCGTCAGCCGTGTTTCGAGAAGAAACAAATTCATTAGCCGACCAGTCTTGCCATCCAAGACGTGTAAACACCGCCAGAAGGTCAGCGACATCCGACCCTCCCACCCCTCCTCCCCATCCCACTTGCCGACAAGGCCGCGTGCCGTCCCCCAGACGCACCTGTATATACACACCCCTCCTCCCGTTCGAAGGGGGCCTTAGCAGAGTGAGAGACAGAGGAGCCGGCTGGCAGCCGCTGTCGGCCACCAGCCCTGTCACCCGACAGCCGCCTGTCACCTGCCCCCTGCCATCCGCCGGCACGTCGTCCACCGGAGTCGCGTTAAAAAAAACAAAAAAACGCCGGCGGGCCCTTTCTCCCACCTCCCCCCCCCTCCCCCAATGCTCCTGCCCGGTCTGACATATACAGAGTCACCTCCCAGATCATCAGGTGTGCAAACTGAGACGCCAACGCCCATCAACAGAGGACCGAGCCGGAAATCTGCCGCGGGGCGCGCACAAAAACAAACATTCAAATCAGAGCCGCTGAGCAACCATGGTCACCTCCAGACGCCGGACACCGGCCAGGCCGTCATCTGTCGGATGTATACACACAGCCAAGGGGTCGGAGTGAGCCTCCCTCTCTACCCCACTTCCGACTAGGCAGATCACCAGGTGTGCAGACTGAGCAGCCAGCGCCCATCAACAGAGGACCGAGCCGGAAATCTGCCGCGGGGCGCGCAACAACAAACAAACCAGAGCAGCTGGACAACCAGAATCATCTCCAGACGCCGGACACCTGCCAGACCGTCATCTGTCGGACGTATAAACACAGCCAAGGGGTCGGAGTGAGCATCCCTCTCCACCCCACTTCCGACTAGGCAGATGCCAAATACCCGGCGGGCAAGCGGGACGGCGATATCTGTCCGCGACGCGAGGAGGGGGCGTCGCCAGACCGGTCCCTGGACTTCACCACTAACAAGATGCGAAAACGCAAAATTCCGGCCTGCCGATCGGCTGATAAACAAACCACCATATCAACACCTGATGAGACTGTCCGGCTGACAGCGAGAGGGCGCAGATGGTCTCCAAGGACCCAGCTGGCGGCCACAGGACCGCCATACAACTCGGGCCACCCATGAGGTTGGAAGGCAGCCGGGTAGACGGAAATAACTGCGATATATAACGGGCAGAGGTGGTTAGAGAAAGAACAGTGAGACCGGGAGGAGAACCTGGGACAGTCGCGCCGGGTGGAGAACCTGGGACAGTGGCACTGGGAGGAGACTCTGGGAGAGTCGCACCAGCAGGGAGATAAGCGCCGGAGGGCCTCGCCAGCAGTCGTGATGGGGACGGAGTCAATACGCGCCGGACAAGTCGTGCACGGCTCATTGAGATCAACAGTGCAGTGATGTCAGCCCTTTGAGACTGATGGAGCGGCCAGGTGATTGACTGAGTGCTGAGACGGACGCCGCGGACCGGATGTCGGGGAGCCGTCGATCAACGCATCTGCCCGGGCTTCACCTGTCATAGTAAGGCCGCTGCTCATTCCCCGCCCGCACAATATCCAAATATCCACGATCCGTCACTCACCCTGCGTCATACTTAACGGTCCTATGTCCAGACAGGCGATCTGGGGCGGTAGGGATCTCGGGCTGGGAGGGACGGGGCAGCCGGTCAGCCGGCATCTAATGACCCAGGGAAGGGATCTTTACCATGAGGACGGGAGGGGTGAAGTGTGGATTTTAAGGCTGGGCGGGGACGGGAGTGTTATGGACTAGTTGATGGTGTGACGGACCAGCAGAGGAGAGCGGGGGAAATATGTGTCACGGGAGGGACGTAAATAAACTTTTCAGGCGCGCGACGTAGCTATTAATATGACATGTAACCGTACAGGTGAGAGGGATAATAAAGATGAAGGATTGCAGAAACGGATGGTGTCATTGAATTGCACGGAGTGATGATCGATGAGCCACAAGGCGGGATGGAGTCGGAACGGGTTTGGCGTGCCCGAGGAGCCTATTCCGTTTAACGTAAATTGACGCCGTCTTATTTTCAGTAAGAGACGGGCCTTGGGTAGCTATGAATACACAGGAATGCTCGGCAAACTCTCGCGCCAAGTACGTATAATTATGGGTCTTCTTAAC
>JAXIVJ010008277.1:12500-56364 GCA_036785665.1 Chirona hameri
CTTAGCCAAGTAGCTCTGAGCAGTGCGACCGCGGAATTTTAATAGGTTGTGGAAACGGGTTAAGAAGAAGCGATTAAGCGGCGCAGTAAGACGATATGTTCTGGGGGTAAGAGAGCGGAGCCGCGGACCATGGAGGGTGAGAGGCGTCCGAAACTACGTCACATGGCGGGACGGCAAAAGAGGAAATTATCGGGAGGATTAAAGGAAAAAAGCGGAGAACCCCACCCGGTCAAGGTCTCTCACCCGTAATTAATAGCACCACTGGAGGGCAGTAGACGGAAGAGGGAGATACCGGGGCGTCAACCTGTGCATTTGGATTAGTGTTTGAGAGGAGGATAAGTGGGAGCGAGAATCAATGACTGTATGCCAGAATAACCGATTAAGTTAAGGACCAGTGGGAGAATTGACGCTCAGCGATCAATTATAGGTGAGGAGCCTGTTAAGGTCGGGGAGATAGTGGTGGGAATGTATTTGTTGGGGTTGGGACCAGGATGATTTGGGGGGCGGATCATGGGAGCCGATACGGGGAAGGGATGCCGCGACGGATCATCTGTCGGGACATACTCCGGTAGGCTCCGTCGAGGGAGACCCTGTCCTAATATCCACCAATTACCGAACTCCACATACCATCTTGGTATACCTTATATCCGAGCAGGAGAGGCCTATATGTTGACTGACGAATGGCCAGCCTCATCAAAAATATTATGTACGGGTCCGGGCAGCGCAATTGCAACTGTTTGAAATTCATATGCATTCGCGGGTATTCTGAAAAACCACGAAAAATAGCGGGTCGACGTTGCCGTAAATCGATCCGGGAGGTTAAGAAACCCCCGCACGCAAATTTTCGCAATGTTGCAAATTGTTGCAAAATGTTGCAATATGCTCTAAATATTGCAAATGAAGTCCTAGAGCGCTGATTTTAACGTCATTGCAATCAGCGGCCCGATCGGGCCCAAAAGATAATTTTACAGAAAAGGAAAATTTTGATTGACTTTTTTTTGTTGAAATTTGTGAAATGATGCAATGTTGCAAAGCCCGATTGCACGCTACATAATTGGAGCCCAACGCGGGGCATGGCCAGGTCGTTATCAACACGAAGTCAGCAGAGTTGCACATACCCATGAACCCAAGAAGATCTTGCAAGAATAGTACTCTCGGAGAGGATGGAAGTACTGAAAACGTCAATGTCGGGACGAGACGACGATTGTTGCAACGTAGGACGGCGACACGCATGCTATAGCGGTGATGTCTTGTCTGGGAAGAAGATGCGAGTAGGCGAACCAATTGTCAAAAGAGAGAAGATGCAACTTTCAACGAATCACAGGACACCGGAAGAGGAGGTCGGATTACCGCTGATCCACGAGAGATATCCCTAACGATTCAAGAATGAAGTCACCGAGATAAGCCTGCTTGAAGACAAGACTGACGAGTGATGGAAGAAATGTAGCAATGTTGCAGAGACTAGAAAGAAGCGGCAACCAGATGCAATGGAAATAATAATTGGGAAGCGCGCCTATAAGGTAAAAGTGCAGGAGGCAATTCACCAAAGTGGCAGATCAATCAGCGCGTATCAACCTTCAGCAACGGCCACTACCGTCACCGCAGCCACCGCTATCGTGCCGCCCGGCTGGTTGCTGTCGCTGCCGCTGAGAGCCTCCGCAGCCGCTGACGACGGTAGTCGCCGGCTGGCCGCTGTCGCCGTTACTAACGGCTGCAACTGCCGCTGACGATACCGCGACTGCTGACATCTGCCACTGCCAATGCCGCTGATGGCGGCCGCTGCCGCGGGCGGCTGTCACGGCCGTTGACGACTGGGGTCGCCCGGCGGGTCGCTGTCGCCCGGCTGACCGATGACAGCGGCCGGCTGCCGCAGGCAGTTACCGATGCCGCGGGCCGCCGCCATTACCACCGATGACTGCAGCTGACGACTACAGCGGCTGCTGACGTCTGCCACTACCGGTGCCGCGGACAGCTGCGGCCGTCGCCGACAGCTGTCACTGCCGCAGGCAGTTACCGCTGCCGCGGGCCGCTGCCATTACCACCGATGACCGCGGCTGATGACTACAGCGGCTGCTGACGTCTGCCACTACCGGTGCCGCGGACAGCTGCGGCCGTCGCCGACAGCTGTCACTGCCGCAGGCAGTTACCGCTGCCGCGGGCCGCTGCCATTACCACCGATGACCGCGGCTGATGACTACAGCGGCTGCTGACGTCTGCCACTACCGGTGCCGCGGACAGCTGCCGCCGTCGCCGACAGCTGTCACTGCCGCTGCCGCAGGCGGCTGCTGCTGCCGCGGGCTGCTGGCGCTGCCGCAGACAGCGACTGTTGCCGCTGACAGACCACCCGGTTGGCGGCAGTCGCTGCCCTTGCGAATTGATTAATGTGTGCCATTGGGTTATGTAAATATGCTTTAAGGGTAAGACATTGAGAGAATATTAGTGGTAGGCCGTGTGTGTAGCCCAGGACGGGAACTGTTCATAACGACGGATGCGCTAATGACATCGGGGGGATATTGTCTGGAGCGGGTAGGGTAAATTTCCACGTCTCGGGGGTGACTAATGTACTTTCCCCAGGATAATCGGCCTATAAATACCGCGGACCCTTCGTCCTTCCATCTCACGTCATCCCTAGCAGGGCCAGGCAGTGCAGGCGCAGCCGGAACGAAATAACGACAGAAGAACCAAGAAGGGATATGCAACCATTCTACCGGCGCTCAACCATGAGGATGGACCCACCCGTTCAAGTATAAGAGCAGTTTGGAACAAGCGAGTCGCGGGATGAATCAAAAATTGTGGGGACACAATTAAAAGAAAGGGGTCTTAATGTAACGATGCTTACATTTTTTGGTTCGGACTACAGCTAAATTTTCCGCCGCTCAGCACCTGAACCTGGGCGGTGGTCGCAGATATGATACAAATGCCGTCAGCCGTGTTTCGAGAAGAAACAAATTCATTAGCCGACCAGTCTTGCCATCCAAGACGTGTAAACACCGCCAGAAGGTCAGCGACATCCGACCCTCCCACCCTCCTCCCCATCCCACTTGCCGACAAGGCCGCGTGCCGTCCCCCAGACGCACCTGTATATACACACCCCTCCTCCCGTTCGAAGGGGGCCTTAGCAGAGTGAGAGACAGAGGAGCCGGCTGGCAGCCGCTGTCGGCCACCAGGCCCGTCACCCGACAGCCGCCTGTCACCTGCCCCCTGCCATCCGCCGGCACGTCGTCCACCGGAGTCGCGTAAACAAAACAAAAAAACGCCGGCGGGCCCTTTCTCCCACCTCCCCCTCCCCTCCCCCAATGCTCCTGCCCGGTCTGACATATACAGAGTCACCTCCCAGATCATCAGGTGTGCAAACTGAGACGCCAACGCCCATCAACAGAGGACCGAGCCGGAAATCTGCCGCGGGGCGCGCACAAAAACAAACATTCAAATCAGAGCCGCTGAGCAACCATGGTCACCTCCAGACGCCGGACACCGGCCAGGCCGTCATCTGTCGGATGTATACACACAGCCAAGGGGTCGGAGTGAGCCTCCCTCTCTACCCCACTTCCGACTAGGCAGATCACCAGGTGTGCAGACTGAGCAGCCAGCGCCCATCAACAGAGGACCGAGCCGGAAATCTGCCGCGGGGCGCGCAACAACAAACAAACCAGAGCAGCTGGACAACCAGAATCATCTCCAGACGCCGGACACCTGCCAGACCGTCATCTGTCGGACGTATAAACACAGCCAAGGGGTCGGAGTGAGCATCCCTCTCCACCCCACTTCCGACTAGGCAGATGCCAAATACCCGGCGGGCAAGCGGGACGGCGATATCTGTCCGCGACGCGAGGAGGGGGCGTCGCCAGACCGGTCCCTGGACTTCACCACTAACAAGATGCGAAAACGCAAAATTCCGGCCTGCCGATCGGCTGATAAACAAACCACCATATCAACACCTGATAAGACTGTCCGGCTGACAGCGAGAGGGCGCAGATGGTCTCCAAGGACCCAGCCGGCGGCCACAGGACCGCCTTACGACTCGGGCCACCCATGAGGTTGGAAGGCAGCCGGGTAGACGGAAATAACTGCGATATATAACGGGCAGAGGTGGTTAGAGAAAGAACAGTGAGCCCGGGAGGAGAACCTGGGACAGTCGCGCCGGGTGGAGAACCTGGGACAGTGGCACCGGGAGGAGACTCTGGGAGAGTCGCACCAGCAGGGAGATAAGCGCCGGAGGGCCTCGCCAGCAGTCGTGATGGGGACGGAGTCAACACGCGCCGGACAAGTCGTGCACGGCTCATTGAGATCAACAGTGCAGTGATATCAGCCCTTTGAGACTGATGGAGCGGCCAGGTGATTGACTGAGTGCTGAGACGGACGCCGCGGACCGGATGTCGGGGAGCCGTCGATCAACGCATCTGCCCGGGCTTCACCTGTCATAGTAAGGCCGCTGCTCATTCCCCGCCCGCACAATATCCAAATATCCACGATCCGTCACTCACCCTGCGTCATACTTAACGGTCCTATGTCCAGACAGGCGATCTGGGGCGGTAGGGATCTCGGGCTGGGAGGGACGGGGCAGCCGGTCAGCCGGCATCTAATGACCCAGGGAAGGGATCTTTACCATGAGGAGGGGAGGGGTGAAGTGTGGATTTTGAGGCTGGGCGGGGACGGGAGTGTTATGGACTAGTTGATGGTGTGACGGACCAGCAGAGGAGAGCGGGGGAAATATGTGTCACGGGAGGGACGTAAATAAACTTTTCAGGCGCGCGACGTAGCTGTTAATATGACATGTAACCGTACAGGTGAGAGGGATAATAAAGATGAAGGATTGCAGAGACGGATGGTGTCATTGAATTGAACGGAGTGATGATCGATGAGCCACAAGGCGGGATGGAGTCGGAACGGGTTTGGCGTGCCCGAGGAGCCTATTCCGTTTAACGTAAATTGACGCCGTCTCATTTTCAGTAAGAGACGGGCCTTGGGTAGCTATGAATACACAGGAATGCTCGGCAAACTCTCGCGCCAAGTACGTATCATTATGGGTCTTCTTAAAGGGAGTGTGCCTACTCACATCACTTATTTGGAATTATTGACACTGGTCTATAGAACACAATTTTCTGAATTGAACCATTACTTCATTTCTCCAGATTCACCCTAGTTGCTGAGATATTCAAAGACTCCAGGAATTTGCTTGGGAGCAAAAAGTTATCGGGTAGACTCCAGATGGCTTCCCACTACTAAAAGCACTGCAACTATCGATTATACCGCTAGCATATCGTTATCACCGGCCAATAGCAATTCGAACAAACAGCTCGTGCGCGCTGATAGCAGCTGCCGAACAACAGAACCTGGGCGGCCATCATGCTTTTCGACGGTTTGTTTACATTGAACCAGACTGGTTATTAATTTGTATGCGATGTTCGGGCTTGCACTAAGAGCTGGCGTTTTCGCAGCAAATGGCCGCCAGGGACCGCCAGTGAGCCATGGTGTTTACTCTGGCTCACTAGCGGTCCCTGGCGGCCCGAAGCTGCTAAAACTCCAGCTTTTAGTGCGAGCTATCTCGGTCGTATCTTTGGTAGTTGTGTTATCGTGGTTTTAGTTTGGTAATTGGTATTGTCCTTCCAGTAACTTGACAATCCTGGCTGATGCGTTGACAAATCTTCAAACGAACGATAACGGTCATTTGTGGAAATGCCGAATCAGTGCTCAAGGCAATAGATAAGATACCAGAAATTTACTTACAAACAATGTCGCTGCTGTATAAACAAAAATCGTGCATATGACTACGAAGAAGCATCTCGATCGCTGCACCGCCTACCGGTACGTGTTGACATACGGTTTTGACTGATAGTAGTTTGAATAAAAAGAATTATTGAACACATTATAATAGCCTTTTGGCTATTATAATGTATTTTAAATATTAGGTCAAGGTAAGTCGGTATTCGTCATTGGCATAGGCCGTCTTCAGGTTATTCAGTAACCTGATTCAAATTCTTAACACAATAAATATGAAAAATCAATGGTTCATAATTTAAAAATGTTTGGTAGGTATTTTTAAGTCTATTTTCCAATTAATTAGTAACATTAACATGATAAATAGACAATTGCAACTAATCAGATTTGTAACCCGAAAATAGACTATGATTGAAACTCTGGTATTAGTTCAGTAATTCACCTCCCCAGTTTATGGTGTTCTTGAGGTCCTTAATAGTAGAGTAGTCTGCTGACTAATATTATGACATACTGAACAGTGGGTTATCTTTCTTGTAGAGGTTGATTTTCCATTGGGTCTGCAGTGCTGAAATATTTTTATCTTTGCACTTTGCTGAGATGCAAAGATAAAAAGGTTTAACACACATTCAATGATAAAGTGAAATAATGTGTTATCTTTGCATCCCTCTTGAGATACAAGATAAGGTCATGTGAGTTCCGACTAAAAATCAAGTACTGAACTGAACTAGACTGAATCAACCTCTACTTAAAAAAAAATATGGAATTCTTCATGTCTGCCTTGTGGAAGATAAAAAATATTTCTGTGTGTTCCTGAAAAACCTCGCTCCTTCATTGCTCGTTTTTTTCAGTTGCACGCTTGGAAAATATATTATCTTTCGCTCGGAGCCATGAAGAATCCTCTATACTGTCTGTCTACAAGATGGTCTGGGGTGGGGTCCAGGGGGCGATGCCCACTCAGTGGGTTCCACAGCACAGCGAGCGAATGCGAGCGGAGCGTTCTAAACATGGGTCCCTATGACCGTAATTGCTGTAAAGATTAGGTCAGGTTTGATTATGTATAGTTTTTGGTGACATAGTTATGGTATTACTGGTACGCTTTTCTGTCTGTCGTAATAATACTCTCTTTCTTTGTTATGGACCTCAAGAACACCATTAACTGAGGTGAATTACTGAACTAAAATCTGAAACTGAACAGAAACTTGTCCCTTATGTCATTAGTGTAATTATGTCATTGTCATGTTGTGTTATATCATTAGTGTAACGCTTCAGTTTTATAATTATTTTTGCCTCAACGCTCATCTTCAAAAGAGAGCTATTAGATATTATAATTGTTTTGTAACGGTTATTTTTGATAGATCACTTAATAAATATATTGAATTATTTTTGACTTTTGAAGACAAAAAAAAACTCGCTCCTCCATGATTATGGGTTTAATGCTTAGTCCAGACTGGTTACTGATTTAACTTTTTTGGCACGATTCAATCACAATTCATTTTGGAACCTGAATGATTAAATCACTGTTCAATTCATGAAACTTTTTTTTTGTGAATTGATTAAATCAATGCATCAAAAAATGTGCATTTATATATGTTCTGTATTTCAGGGTGCCAGGGCAGACAGCCAGCTGTTGGCTGCCTCGATGGCAGCATGCAGATTGAAGGAGGCAATGTGTGTGTGCTTCAGACACTTTGCGGCTATGATTATGAGTCAGGCTCACATGTTAAGTTGAAGAAGTCTGCCATCCCATCACTGGTACGTGTTGATCCTTACCGTTTGTGTATTAAAGTAGGTGCTTAACTTTGATAAACTTTGCCTTGTGAAGGAATACACACATTTTGGAGCACCAATTTCTTTGAAAATCATTCGTAACAGCTTACCATTTGGGCCAAATTTAGTTTACACTTTATTGATTAGAATCAGGGGCGGATCCAGGGGGCAATGGGACACATGCCCCACAAAAGTCTGAGGAGGGCCCCCTCTGTGGACAGTTGGGCCTGGGTCCATCCGTGTCTGAGGACCTGAGGGCCCTTGCCAAGCCCAGGGCACAGCCATGACTGAGAAGGCCCTTTCCAGACCTTTGATGGCCCAACACTGGTCTGAAAGGGCCCTCGCTGGGCCTGAGAGGGCATTTACCAAGCTTAGAGGCCTTACGACAGTCCAAGGGGCCCTTACCAGGCTAAGGGAGCACAAAGCTGGTTTGAGAGGGTCCTTCCCAGGTCTGCACATGCTGGTGGTCCTCTCAGGCCAGCATAGGGCGCTCTCAAGTCTTGCAAGGGCCCTACAAGACTGGCATAAGCCCTCTCAGGCTTGACAAGGGCCTTCTCATACCTGAAAATACACTTGGACCGACTGCAGGCCCTTTCAGACTGGCAAAAATGCTTGGGAGCCCCTTGCAGCTCATGGGCCCTTTGACGTCTGTGCCACCGCCCCCCACCCCCATTTTCTTTCCTGGATCCGCCGCTGACTAGCATGGGAGGTTTGCCAGTGTTGTATGCAAGTGTGTTGGTGAGAAGCAGGCACGTAGCCAGGATTTCGTTCAGGGGGGGGGGGGGGGGGGCGGCGCCTCGAAAGGGCCCCTTCCCGAGCGTTGAAAGAGCCCCTTCCTAAACGTTGAAAGGCCCCCCCCCCCCCAAACAAAACAAAAACTCATGAAAAGGCACGTTATAGGGCTGGAAAATGCAGTATGGCAGGTATGGCATGGGCCATACCAACGTTTAGGAGCTTGAGTTAGCAAACTGCCACATCAACTTTGGAACCAGCGACACGAATTTGGAATCAGCTATATCAACTTGGAATATTTTTTTAAGCTCAAGAGCTGTAACTCTTAAAATTGCGCCGCGGAGCGGCGCGAAAATTTTGAGTATTATGCCCTGGGTTGGTTTCTCATCAATGCGTCGCATTGCGTATGGTGCGTACCTCTAACATTGCTATATGGTGCGTTAAAAAGTGCGGGGGAAAAGTGTTAAAGTGAACTATTTCACCCAATAATATAGGAAAGTGGCAACATAACACATAAATGCGCCAAGAAACTGACCGATTTTTTTCCTAACCCGCATATAATTGAATTTGTAGTTAAATTGCGCCGCGGAGCGGTGCGAAAATTTTGAGTTTTATTCCCTGTACAACTGTAAGTATTCTTACTGTTGAAAGGCCCAAGGTCCCTTCAGATCGTCTAGGGGCCCCTCTGACTTTTTCTACGCCCTTCCGACCTGTTCAGGGACTCATCTGGGATCCGCGAAACGAAAAGACATGATGTGGAGTGGGTGATATATATAATACAAAGAGGGCTTACTCAACAGGAAAAAATAAAATCGGATCTTTCGGGTATATTGTAGCACCCTGACGAAGGGTGTTACAATATACCCGAAAGCTCCGCTTTTAATATTTGTATTGTGGAGTAAGTCCTCCTTGTTTTAATCTTCATCTGGGATCTCTACGTGCTTTGACCCTTCCGGTCTCACCAGAGACTCCTCTGACCTTCCAAGAAGCCCCCCTTGTGTGTCAAGGGGTCCATTCGGTCTGTTCAGAGGTCCTTCCGACCTGGCCAGGGACTGCACTGGCTGCTTTGTCGCCCTGCCGACATACTCAGGGGCAGGGGCGGCGGATTGCGGGGCGCAGGGTACCCAAAATCCCCTCAAATGAAAATCCTGGGGAGGGGAAGGGTCATGTTGCCCCCAGATTGAGCAGACTAAAATCTGGGGGGGGGGGGGGCAAAACTACCCTTTGCCCCCAGGATTTTCGACTGGGGGGAATTTTGGGTACCCTGCCACCGCAATCCGCCGCCCCTGCTCAGGGGTCCCTCCGACCTGCCCAGGGCCCCTCCAGTCTGGCTAGGAACTCATCCGGCATGTTCAAGGGGCCTTCCGACCGGCCCAGGCACCCTTTCGGTCTAGCCAGGGGCCCCTCTGACTTGCCCAGGAGCCCCTCCGATCGGCCAAGCGACTCTTCTGGTCGGCCTGCGCTGACTGCTTTGTCGCCCTGCCGACATGCTCAAGGGGCCCTCCGACCTGCCCTGGAGCCCTCCGTGCTGGCCAGGGGCCACTTCGGCATGTCCAGTGGCCCTTCTTACCCGTCCAGGGGTCCTTTCGGTCTGGTCAGGGGCCCCTCCGATCTGCGCAGGGGCCCTTTTAACTTTCCAGGGGCCATCTGGTCTCTCCAGGGGCCCTTGAACTTTCTAAGGGGCCCTTCCGACCTAGCAAGGGACTGCGCTGGCTGCTTTGTCGCCTTGCGACATGCTCCGAGGGTCCTCCCACCTGCCCTGGGGCCCCTCCGTGCTGGCTAGAGGCTCAT
Organism: Chirona hameri; assembly: GCA_036785665.1. Lineage (NCBI taxonomy): Eukaryota > Metazoa > Arthropoda > Thecostraca > Balanomorpha > Balanidae > Chirona > Chirona hameri. Next base: position 22,509 of record JAXIVJ010008277.1, read on the forward strand.
TCGGATGTTCAGGGGCCCTTCTGACCCACCTAGGGGCCCTTTCGGTTTGGTCAGGGCCCCTCTGACCTGCACAGGGGCCCTCTTAACTTCCCAGGGGCCCTCTGGTCTGTCCAGGGGCCCTCCAACCTGCTCAGGGGCCCTTATGACCTGGAAAAGGACTGCGCTGGCCGCTTTGTCGCCCTGTCGAAATGCTCAGGGGCCTCTCAACCTGCCCAGGGGCCCCTCTGTGCTGGCTAGGGGCCCATTCGACGTGCTCAGGGGCTCTGACCCACTCAGGGGCCCTTTCGCTCTGGCCAGGGGCCCCTCTGACATGAACAGGGCTCTTTTGAACGTCCAAGGGGCCCTCTGGTCTTTCAGAGAGGGCCCTAGTGGCCCTAAAGGGCCTCTGAAGTCCTCTAAACTCTCTAAAGACCACGCTTCGTGTATTAAAGAGCCTATGATACCGCGCTTCGCGCGGTCTCGTCGGCCCTTTTCGGCGCGCTGCGCGCGCCAAAAAGGGTCCTCCTGGCCTCCAGGGGGGGGGGGGCGGCGGCGCCCCGCCGCCCTCCCCTTGCCCCTTGGCTACGTGCCTGGTGAGAAGTACAAGAAGAAGTGAAATCAAATATGTCTGTGTAATTTTGCTTCAGTATTACTGCTTACAAATGCATATTTCTCAAGCATTTCAAAGTACACTACTGGTACATACTGGGTTCCAGTGGTATCCAAGCATAGCACGACTTATTTTTTCCTGATACTGTTTATGTCTGTTCATGTGATTTGAATTACACTATAACATAATGAATAATCGAGTAAATTGTAAAATACATCATTCAGTATCTAATGGCATTATATCATTCCCATTTCCACATTTCATGACCTGAGTGACATTGCCTTTCCAGCACCTTCCTGACATGGTTCCGGAGCCTGCAGACGGTCCATCAGCTCTGGTAACCAGTCGCAGCAGTGAAGCTCGGCTGAAAAGGAGCGGCACACACGTGCTGGGTGTCACGGGACAGCTGCAGTTGTTGGGCGCGCGCGACCGGCCGGTGCGGCTGAATAGGAGCGACCTGATCTCTGTCTGTGTGTGTGGCCTGCAGGAAGACGGGGGGGGGGGGGGCTGGGGCTGGGCTGCCTCCAGATGGATGAACAGGATTTTGACAGCTCATTGAGTGTGAGGTAGGGGGAGGGGGGCAAACACCTAGCTGCCCCCCCCGTCTCAAAATGTGGCAGCGCCCTTGCATGTGTGTGTGCCCTGTTTTGAGATACGACAGATGCCTGATCTGACCCGACCTCTAGCTTGACCTCTGACTTGACCTCCGGCTTGACCTCTGACCCGACCTCCGACATGACATCTGACCCGACCTCTGACATGCCATCTGATCCGACCTCTGACATGACATCTGACCCGACCTCTGACATGACATCTGACCCGACCTATGACCCGACCTGACATGACAACTGACCTGACCTCACTGTGCGTGACATGCACTTGTCATCTGATCTGACCTGACCTCTGTCTGTGTATGACCTGGAAGGAAACACGGCTGCTATCTGACATCTGGTCCGACCCCTGGCATGACATCTGACCTGACCTCACTGTGCGTGTCGTGACATGCAGGGGACGCTGTTTGCCATTTGACCTCTGACATGACCCCTGTCTGTGAATGGCTTGCAGGGAGACACGGCTGCCGTCTGACCTCTGATCTGACCTCTGCCTGTGTGACCCAATGGGAGAAATGGCTGCTGTTTGACCTCTCACATGCCTGAACTCTGTGCAGGGGCGTCGCCCCCCCCCCCCCCGGGGGGCAGATTAGCAGAATTTTAACAGCTCAATGAAAGTGAGGTAGAGAGGGGGAACACCTGCCTGCCCCCCCCCCCTCCCCCCGTCTCACAATATTGTGGCAGCGCCCTTGCATCTGTATCTTGTGTGTGCCCTGCTTGGATACACAGCTGCTGCCTGATCTCTGGCCTGATATTTGACCTGACCACCGAGTTGACCTCTGACCTGACTTCTGACCCGACCTCTGACATAACATCTGACCCGACCTCTGACATGACATCTGACCCGACCTCTGCAATGACATCTGACCCGACCTCTGTCATGACATCTGACCCGACCTCTGACATGACATCTGACCCGACCTCTGCATGCCATCTGACCTAACCTCACTCTGCGCGTGACCTGCAGGGGGACGCTGTTTGACATCTGGTCTGACCTCTGTCTGTGCGTGACCTGGTAGGAGACGCGACTGCTGTCTGACCGCTGGTCCGATCTCTGGCATGGCATCTGACCCGACCTCTGACATGACATCTGATCCGGCCTCTGACATGACATTTGATCCGACCTCTGACATGACATCTGACCTGACCTCACTCTGTGCGTGACCTGCAGGGGGACGCTGTTTGACATCTGACATGACCTCTGTCTGTTACCTGGTAGGAGACGCGACTGCTGTCTGACCGCTGGTCTGACCTCTGGCATGACATCTGACCTGTCCTGTGTCTGTATGTCTCTATATGACCTGCAGGCATACACGGTTACTGTCTGACTTCTGACCTGACCTTGGTATGTGGCTGTAGTTAGGCACAACTTCTGACCTCTGACTTATATCGCACAGTTGATATTAACATGGAGTACTTGTTCGTTTGTTGTACATTTCTAAGGTGCGGAGGAAAGGTGAAATGGTGACATCATTTGCTGTGGAGAATGGAATTGGTCATGTTTGGTATTGTTATTGTTACGTTGCTATTGCTTTTACTAAAATGTAAAATGTATGAATGGCTCATCCGTTGACTTTGTTGTTTCATAATACAGCCAGAACAAGTAAGCATGGTTTTTCTCGGTGTTTGAACCAGGACTTAGTGACTGCGCCTCTGGTCTAGTTCTAAGACCGCTGTAGCTGAGTTGTGACGCTGATATGTGATGTCCTACTAGACAGTCAGTCAATCGAACGGGACGTTGACGCTACATGTGGTCGTACTAAAAATGATAAAAGAGAAGAAACGATTCATGAAACCATTTATTCATAAAACCACTCATGTTTGATTGTAAGCATTATTTAATGAAGCTTGTAACTTAAATCAACGGTAAAGGCTGCGTAAAACCATGTATTCATCGTAACAATCATTTTGAACGATAAACAAATACTCGCCCGGCTGTCGTGACATTCCTGGCTGGGCGAGTCGCCGCCGCTACCACCGATGTTCCATTACAGCTTCTCAGTACGCCCTCCCGCCAACGAGTTGCGGAACAACCGCGCAGACAACACAACAAGGAAGCCTGAAGGCAGTGAATACTGAACACAATATAAGATTGGCACTGTTCTGTGACAAAAAATAGCAACCCACCACAATAGAGAATGAAGACAGAAATCTCCCGCAAAAAAAAACACAGTAACATTGTTCTTTGCTACTGGTGTCTTAAACGAGGAAAGTACACCATTGTTGAAATATTGCTTTTCCATTTTCACAAAAAGGGAAAAAATATCACCAGAAATGGGGAAAATCGCCCCCTCCCATTCCAATTATATTAAATTATATATTGAAGATGTCCATTTTTTTTAATATTCACTTCATGTAAGTGCAATAAAATTATTGCAAATGCAAATCAATCTGCAAAATAATTGTAAATAAATATATTGCAATAAAAAGACCATAGGGCATAGACACATGCTGTTGAAATGCATCTAAATCAGCGTTACCAGCTTTACAGCTTTCCATAAACTTGCACTCTTCTTCTTAGTTAGTCATCCAAGATTCATCTTTCCTCACTGCTTATATTTTTTTCTATACAATCACAGCTCTATGATACCAGTAACACTGCTGACTGCAGCCAAGGCCATTGCAGCCATCACCCGAAACTTGTGCAATATGTACCGACATGTATTGAATAAGTGGTGGAGTAGTGTGATTGTATGCCATTTTGTACTGACAATATGTATTGTCAATATAAGCAGACTTTGATTCAACATTTGTAATGATTCAATCACAATTCATTTCATCTTTGGGACCTGAATGATTAAATCACCATTTGATTCATGGATTTTTTTAGAATCGTTTTTTCAGATTCAAAGAATAAAAAAAATATGTTAATTGATTCACATTTGCCTCAACATTTAAATATATATGACATTTAAGTTATATCAACATTTAAATATATACACGACTGAGGGAGATAATCTTGCTAAGGAGCTCAGTGTATCGTTTGGATCAGTGAGGCCATGTGGCCTTTCTAAATTCTCCATGTTTATAAGTATAAGTAAGTATAAGTATTAAATATATATGTTGAATTTGTCAAATCAATAAAAATGGAAACATACCTACATGTGTGTGGTCATTAAACCATTGTTACAGCAAAAATATCAGATTGGCCATTATTGTCTTATATTGACAATTTATATTGAAAATAACTTACATTTACATTGCCAATTTAGGTATGTGTAAATCCATTAACATAAATCACACATGTTCCTCACTTAACTTATTTGCCTTTTAAAGTTAAAAACACTCATCACTTTTTAGCTGGTACCATGGACACAGGCTAACACCATTGGTAGCTGTTGGTAGGGTGAACTGCTGTAACCTCGGACACATCATAACCTTGGACTTTTTATGCCATCAGAATGTTAACAATACAGACACACTGTGCGCCAGTAGCCCCTATACTCTGATAGCATGACAAGCCTGAGGTAAGACATGTCTGAAGATTGGGCTTTTACCATACCTACAGTGTTATAGGTACCAACTTGCAGTAAATATCCGGTAGCTAATTCCCATTCTCATAAAAGTATAATTAAATTGTGTTCACACAATTTATATTTTTAACATAAAGGTAGGTGTAGCATGTATTGATGTCTTACTTATTCTAAATTGAAATAAGTATTAACTATTAACTGCGCATAGGTGGTAGGTACCTACCTAGTACCTACCACAACAATAAGAAACATGGAATTAAATTGAATTACAGGCTCCTAGAATTGCTTTGGAGCTGGTGTGCGGAGTGGAAAACTCTGACTAAAATAAGTATAAAGAGTGGAAAATTAAACCAAAAAGCATATGTACCAGGCTTTATAGCCCAATTACCTGCTCACAAAATTAGTTATTACCTATGCCAATTTTTACCTGTCTTTTAGTCCACAGGCTGTCCCTATCATTACATCCATAAATCAGTATCAGGTTTCCAATTATCCAATACATTTTAAAATAAGGAGTGGAAAATTCACAGTAAAATTCAGGAAAAAGAGTGCAAAAATAGTATCCATAGGGTGTCATTTTCCACCAAAATTTCCCAATGCTAGGACACTGAATTAAAATGTATCTAAATCGGCCTTTTTACAGTTTTCAATAAACTTACACAGCTTTCTGTAGTCAAAGAGGTCAATATCTCACTTTAGTATTTACCAAATCATTACTTTTGATACAACAGGAGCTATACGATCCCAGATAAACTGCAACCACCAGCACCAACCCCAAACCCAAGGTGATATATCCCCAAACCCAAGGCGATATGTATAACCCAAACCCAAACCCACGCAAGCGCACGTATTCACTAGGCGGAACGTATTTTATCTACCGTGGCCTGGGCGAAACGATCGGCCTGTATTTTGTCTTAGGTGCGTCGTTCACGTAGCAATTTGTTACCTCTGATTACCTTCACCGTAGTGGGGATCGTTTTTTCGATATCGAAACGAAAAATAAGTAAAAACAATTTAAGTGAAAATTCAACTAAAGGGGCTCCAGATGTAAATTTCGTTGTATCCAGCCATCACAACATCCTACTTATCGTAGGCAAAATAATTTTGACAAGATCAAAACAGTAGGCACACTCCCTTTAACGCTGTGGTTATTTAAGACATTGGATAAATGTTATTTGAGGACTTTTATTTGACGACCGTACAATACTGTATACGAAATGCCTTTCAGTTCGTATGTTTCAAAATACGAAAGATGATCCCCAGTGCAGAACGCTCTTCATTTCGTTGGTGGAAAGCTGTCAACCGAATATCTCTTCTGAACTCATAAATATTTGTCCGTATGCACTGAAATTTAAGTCAAAGTTTTAAGTAAATCTGGGTTTTAATTATTTTTCGTTGAATGTATACGAACCGATTGGCAAGCTCATTGTCAGTAGACACGTTTGATTTGAGAGTAGCTGCTAGCAAGCTATCGGCAAGTTCAAAGTTTACTGTATATGATGCTTCTACATAAACACATTTAAATCATAAACTTAACTGCAACTCAACGTTTGTAAGGAGATATCTCATTTATCCAATTATCTTACGCCTGAATAAATTGTTCACGGCGATGTGTTGGCACCAGTTTCGCAGAGAAGTATCGTGTTATTTAAGTATGTCAGGGCGTTGACATCCCAGCAATGGCCGCTATGATGTGACGCGGCTCCGTACCCGGCCCGCCGAGGCCAGGCACGTGGGGAATAAACCGCTCACGGCGGCGGCGAAGGCGGCGGCGAAAGGGTCCGGCGGCTAATTGACACCAGCTGACACCAGCGGCGGAGGGGAGGGGAGCCGGCTCGGGCGCATAAACACTGTGGGACGGACGTTGAAGATATGTTTCGAAGAGTTAAAGTTATAGATGTTTTCAGTTACAGGGAATACGCGGAATAGTTGAAAATGGATATAAATATGACGGACTAGCCAATGGCCCTAACATAAGTTTACCTGGGACAACGCTAGCAACGTACATACATACATACACACACACACACACACACACACACACACACACACACACACACACACACACACACACACACACACACACACACACACACACACACACACACACACACACACACACACACACACACACACACACACACACACACACACACACACACACACACACACACACACACACACACACACACACACACACACACACACACACACACACACACACACACACACACACACACACACACACACACACACACACACACACACACACACACACACACACACACACACACACACACACACACACACACACACACACACACACACACACACACACACACACACACACACACACACACACACACACACACACACACACACACACACACACACACACACACACACACACACACACACACACACACACACACACACACACACACACACACACACACACACACACACACACACACACACACACACACACACACACACACACACACACACACACACACACACACACACACACACACACACACACACACACACACACACACACACACACACACACACACACACACACACACACACACACACACACACACACACACACACACACACACACACACACACACACACACACACACACACACACACACACACACACACACACACACACACACACACACACACACACACACACACACACACACACACACACACACACACACACACACACACACACACACACACACACACACACACACACACACACACACACACACACACACACACACACACACACACACACACACACACACACACACACACACACACACACACACACACACACACACACACACACACACACACACACACACACACACACACACACACACACACACACACACACACACACACACACACACACACACACACACACACACACACACACACACACACACACACACACACACACACACACACACACACACACACACGCATCGGACAGGTATGCGTATACACACCGGCGGGCACAAGTACGTCTATGCACGCATGAAGGCGTATGACGCCCACCCGTTCATGCATACAAACATACACTCGCATACGTATATACTCACGCGTTTACATGCAGGTGGGCGTGTGATTTCCAAAGTCGAAACCCATTGACGTCGAACACGCGAGGGAGATTGGAGAATCAAGGAATGACAAGCTTCGATGAGGACGATTTAATCCTAGCCGGGAAACGAGGTTGGTATGTGCTACGCCCCTGTGTGTATTTTGACTCTGCTGATAACGGTTGGTTCGCTGACGGGTTTGGGTAATCACCTAACGAGGGAGGTATGCGGGATATTAATGTCGGGCGCCCAGGTGGGACAGAGTAAGTTGTTTTGATAGTGGATTCGTTCCCGAGCCATGCCGCTTAACCAGGAACTAACGCCGTAAGACGCCAGATGCTGTGGTGGCCAGTGGGGCTAGCGAGCGGGTGAGTCGAGCGATGCAGTGCCGCTGAGGAGCGTTGGGCGAGGGATTGTGCCGCTGGAGTGAGGTGGTTTGGGCGAGGGATTGTCCCGCCGGAAAGGAGATCGGTGGTTGAGATGTGAGAAGCTGGTGATGAGGGGTGAGGGGTGCCGCCCGAGAGGAGGAGATATATGTCCATCGAGGGGGACCTGTGATGTACGCCGAACGATCAGGCCGGCCATGGCGCTTTGTATCGCAACGTGCAGCTCTTGTTCTCCCGACTTTCGGATGAAAATATAGGTTATGTCCATCGCAAAGTTACTCAGGTGGTGCCGGCCAACCGGGTGGCGCTAACTCGAACGAGATCGCGACGTGCGGAGGTGTTAGGATCAGGGGCGGCGCGGGGAGGGGTGATTGCCTCCGTGCGACTGAACAGGTCCATCGCGCTGGCCAGGTGATTGCAATAAGTCAGCAAGCGAATGCAGCTGCAACTTAGCCAAGTAGCTCTGAGCAGTGCGACCGCGGAATTTTAATAGGTTGTGGAAACGGGTTAAGAAGAAGCGATTAAGCGGCGCAGTAAGACGATATGTTCTGGGGGTAAGAGAGCGGAGCCGCGGACCATGGAGGGTGAGCGGCGTCCGAAACTACGTCACATGGCGGGACGGCAAAAGAGGAAATTATCGGGAGGATTAAAGGAAAAAAGCGGAGAACCCCACCCGGTCAAGGTCTCTCACCCGTAATTAATAGCACCACTGGAGGGCAGTAGACGGAAGAGGGAGATACCGGGGCGTCAACCCGTGCATTTGGATTAGTGTTTGAGAGGAGGATAAGTGGGAGCGAGAATCAATGACTGTATGCCAGAATAACCGATTAAGTTAAGGACCAGTGGGAGAATTGACGCTCAGCGATCAATTATAGGTGAGGAGCCTGTTAAGGTCGGGGAGATAGTGGTGGGAATGTATTTGTTGGTGTTGGGACCAGGATGATTTGGGGGGCGGATCATGGGAGCCGATACGGGGAAGGGATGCCGCGACGGATCATCTGTCGGGACATACTCCGGTAGGCTCTGTCGAGGGAGACCCTGTCCTAATATCCACCAATTACCGAACTCCACATACCATCTTGGTATACCTTATATCCGAGCAGGAGAGGCCTATATGTTGACTGACGAATGGCCAGCCTCATCAAAAATATTATGTACGGGTCCGGGCAGCGCAATTGCAACTGTTTGAAATTCATATGCATTCGCGGGTATTCTGAAAAACCACGAAAAATAGCGGGTCGACGTTGCCGTACATCGATCCGGGAGGTTAAGAAACCCCCGCACGCAAATTTTCGCAATGTTGCAAATTGTTGCAAAATGTTGCAATATGCTCTAAATATTGCAAATCAAGTCCTAGAGCGCTGATTTTAACGTCATTGCAATCAGCGGCCCGATCGGGCCCAAAAGATAATTTTACAGAAAAGGAAAATTTTGATTGACTTTTTTTTGAAATTTGTGAAATGATGCAATGTTGCAAAGCCCGATTGCACGCTACACACCAACTTATGTTCCATGCAGCCGAATTATTTTTCAAAAGTTTGGGTTAGAGTGACTGTCATGAGTCTCCATGGATCAGAATCATAAATTTTGTAATAGGGTAAAAGTTCAATCTCTGGCCAAATAAAGACAGGACGTCATGCAACTGGTGATTAAAACATTACTAAGGCACAATAGCACCTATGCATTGCTCATAGCATGCAAAAATCCAGTATTTGGCAGCACACAAAGAGTTATCATTCCTAACAAGCCCAGACATTTCTTGTTGAAAGGCATGGTATCATTGTAGTGTCTGCCAGAATTGTCATGAGCGTGAGCACGTTAGCATGAAGGCATTCTTGGGTTTGGCAGTCTTGCCGATTGTGGCACATGGATGACTGTTATGACTGTTAAGTGATTGGTTGAATTTGTTACGCTGAATTAATATTGGGTCAAACGCTGACGTGTCAGGAGATGACTGATAGAACTTGAGGCTGCACGTCAAGCTGAGATGCTGCTGGTTTTGTTAACTCGTTTTGATGGGAGTTCTACTAACAAATAATTATGTAGTGAGGAAGAAGCTTTTACAAGAGCTGGCCAAGACATTACATAATGTAGTGGGAACAAGGATGAGATTTTGATGAGACGCGATCTTGCATCGTTGCTGCCACTAAATTATGTAGTGTCTTGGCCAGCCTCTTGTAAAAGCTTCTTCCTTACTACATAATTATATTGCTAGTGCTCAGCATTGACATGCAGCCTCAAATTCTATCAGCCATCTCCTGACAGTCAGCGTTTGACCTGAGATTAATTCAGTACACCAGATTCAACCAATCACATACCAGTCATAACAGTCATCCATGCGCCACAATCGTCAAGGCTGCCAAACACAGGAATGCCTTCATGCTAGCATGCTCACGCTCATGGCAATTCTGGCGGACACTACAATCATTATGATGATTTAGGCAAGGGCGCCACAACTGCTAGGTTATATGGTGTTGTATAATTATTTGCACAACCTTGATTCACCATTGCTAGATTAATCTGCCTTTGTTAAAGGGAATAGTTCACCTTTAACATGGGGTTTTGGACTGAGATAGCAGATTTGTAGAGCAGATCTAAAAATGGTTTGTGGTGAAAGAAGTACCTCTCTACGTTAAGTAATTCGACACAGGACTAGTGGGCCCGATTTCAATCCCGCTGTTCCGGGCCGCGATCGGGGAATGAACGCTCGCTGCCGCGCCGCCGGAGGCAGGTACACTCTCTGGCACGTAGTCTCTGGTCACGACGCCTCGATAATATCCGCTCAGCCGCCCGGGCGGCCCCTTGTCAGAGACTGTACTTGGCGTCAGGCGGAGCGGGGCGGAGCCAGAACGCCAGCTGCTATCGTACGATTTCTCGTGAAATAGAAACTTACTTCTTTCTCCACATATATCCATCAGTTGTCCAAACCAAAGTCATATTCATAGTTTGGAGCTCAAGATGCACCTAATGGTTGAACTTCAAGACAACTTTCAAGGTGACCTATTCCCTTTAAGTCATAACGGAAGTGGTATAACATGGTAGTGTTAGGCTATACTGGATGATTGAGCAGCCCAAAAACTTGTTTTGAGAGGCTACACTGAGAGATCTTACATATTGCCACCAATGACTAATGGTAGGCCGCCTGAGTAATAAGTACTGCTCCAAACATGGGTGGATCCAGGGAGTGGCGGGATGTAGATGATGTAGCATCATCAGTCGTCTCTCCCATGTAGCCGACCACGCTCCAGCCGAGACTTGTGCGGATGGCCCAGGGCTCGTTGTCACCACCGGTGACGATTTCCAGCCGATTCAGTGCTTTGGGACAGTTTATCCCGATCAGTATGCCGATGTCAGCGTCTGGGAGATACTCTGGAAGACCCTTGGCGACTTTTTGTGGATGAGACCACTCAGCTGTGGTGTCACGTCGCGGGATAAGCTGTCGCTCGGCGGGGATATCCTCTTTGGAGTACGTCGGAGGCACTTTGATTTCGACTTCTCCTGTGGGATCTTCAACCACGAGACCTTGGACGACTTGACTCCTTGAGATGGTCTTGCCAGTCATCGTGTTCAGTTCAAGTGCTGTGTGTGTGTGTACGTGTCAGCAGAGCCAGGTCAGGGGAGAATTCGCCACTTCGCGTTCAGAGTCAGGGCTCGCGAGGTACACCCTGAGCAGCTCGCTCGGATGCTCGACTCTGACTTCGATTCACAGGCGGAAGGAGAAACGAAGATCTCGCAGAACGACTGACGCTTCCTGGACATCATGGAAAACGGCATGTACCAACGCCCGGACAGCCGTTTTGAAGCTCCTCTTCCTCTGCCGGACCAGAACATGACACTCCCAGACACCGTGCAGCAAGGTCAGCTCCGTTTGCAGTCTCTAAAAAGGAAACTACAGAAGGACAGCTACTACAAGGACTCGTACGTCGCAGTCATGGATGAGATGCTGGCTAAGGGCTACGCCGAACCCGTCCCTCGAGATGAACTCGAAGCCAACAACGGACGCGTGTGGTATGTGCCCCACCACGGCGTCATCCATCAAAAGAAAGGTAAACTCAGAGTAGTCTTCGACTGCAGCGTAGAGCTCCGTGGACGCTGCCTGAATCGTGAACTCGTACAGGGTCCAGATGTCTCCAACAACCTCGTCGGCATCTTGAACAGGTTCCGGAAAGAAGCAGTAGCGCTGACATGTGACATCGAGTCCATGTTCAACCGAGTCGTGGTCGCACCAACCTACAGAAACCTGTTCAGGTTCCTCTGGTGGCCAGGGGTGACGTCGAGAGGGAGCAAGCGTGCTACAGAATGACGACGCATTTCTTCGGAGCCATCTCGTCGCCGGCGTGCGCGATGCCCGCTCTGAATCTGACCTGTACGAGTCTAAGCACGGACAAGAAGCAGTCAGCTTTGTCAAGAAGGACTTTTACGTCGATGATGGGCTCACTTCAACGCTTAATCCCAGTTCTGCGATCGCCCTCATCGAGAACACGACGGAGCTCTGCGCTGAAGGTGGGTTCAAACTCACCAAGTCCACCTGCAATGATGTTCTATGTTCACCCAAGAGAGTTCTAGAAACCATCCCATCTACTCGAGATCGAAGACGCTTCAGGGAGTGCAACTTTTGAATGAGAAGTCTGAGGTGTGTGAACAGGCATTGGAAGTCAAGTGTGGCCTGTCTTCCGACACGATCCAGTTTGGTGTCAACCTACCCGAGAGACCTATCACCAGGCGAGGCATTCTTTCAGGAGTGAGCTCGCTCTACGACCCACTGGGACTGATCTCACCAGTCATCCTTCGTGGAAAAATGATCACCAAGGAGCTGTGTGGTCGAGACTGCACCTTGGACGATCCAGTTCCAGAAGAACAGAGACTGGAGTGGCTGAAGTGGAAGTCAGAGCTGCCAGCTCTCTCAAGCCTGAAGATCCCGAGACTGTACGGTTCCAGCTCACCATCAAGCAACTCACCTGCAACCTTCGAGCTACATCACTTCTCCGACGCGTCCATGACTGGGTACAGCGCCTGCAGTTACCTGCGCATCCTCAGGGACGGCGGTGAAGTGTCCTGCGATCTGGTGATGTCGAAGGCCAAGGTGACACCGAAGAAGACATCACCGTTCCCCGCTTGGAACTGGCGGCAGCGGTGCTGGCAACGCAGATCAGCGGATTTCTGCAACGAAATCTGGACATCCCCGAGATCCAACATTACTACTGGTGTGACAGTCGCGTAGTACTTGGCTACATACGGAACAAAACACGCAGATTCCGTGTATGTAGCGAATCGAGAGCAGACGACACCGAACCAGTGGCACTTCATCCCCTCAAATCAGAACCCAAGTGACCTGGCCACACGTGGTAGTCCCGTTGAAGAGTTCATCGACAACGATCTGTGGTGGCATGGTCCATCCTTCTTGTCCTGTCCCGCAGAACTGCCACTCGAGGACAACGAGGAAATCGTCAATCAGCAGGATCCTGAGGTCAAGAGGGTGGCTACACTGATGACGAAGAGTGCCCCGACCACAGAGTATGCGACGCTACCGGAACGACTAGAACGTTTCTCAACGTGGTTCGTTGCCAAGAGAGCAGTAGCAAACTGCCTAAGATACAATAAGAGGCTACAGGAGGCATGCAGAAGACGAGGCAACAGAGGCAGCGAAGAAAGACTACCTCAAGACGGACAGCTGACAGTCCAGTACCTGATGGAGGCCGAAGTAGTCATCCTCAAGACGCTGCAAGAACAAGTATTCAAGAAAGAAATCGTCCTTTGCCGAGGGTCACCTAGTGCTCCCTGCAAGGACAAGAACGCCCCAGACAGTGAAGATGACGTGCGTAGCTCTTCTCTGAAGCAACTGAAGAAGAAGAGCTCCCTGAGGAAGCTGGACCCAGTGATGAGAAGTGATAGTCTTCTGCGTGGGCGGTAGGATCAAACGCGCAGATCTGCCACGAGAAATAACGAACCCAGTGATTCTACCAAAGACCGGCCACGTGACCACCCTGAACGCGTACCGAAGGTTTGTCTGCAGGAGAGGCCCGGTACAACGCCTGTACTGTGACAATGGGACGAACTTTGTGGGAGGTCAAGGAGCGCTGAAAGCAGCCCTTAGAGAAATGGACCAAGAGAAAATCAAGAAGAGCCTCTTGAAGGAACACTGCGGCTGGATCGACTTCGCGTTCAATCCTCCCTACGTCAGCCACATGGGTGGGGTCTGGGAAAGGTTGATCCGCTGCGCCCGATCAGCTCTGACCAGCTTGCTGGTCACGAACGGACAGCAGTTTGATGATGAGCTGCTGCGGACCATGCTGTGTGAGGTAGAGGACATCATTAACAGTCGTCCCATTTCGGTAGCTGACATGTCCCCTACTAACCAACTCGAGCCTCTCAGCCCGAGTTTCCTTCTAACCCAGAAATGTAGAGTAGTGCAGGGTTGGGAAACCCTAGCTGTGTGTCACCGTTGGGATTCTGAAGCTACAAGTTTGTCACAGTTTTTTTTTCTTCTACAAATTTTCCAATTTTTCCAAGACAAAACATATAGTACTGACAGACATAGGAATAAGGTTTTAAAATATTGCCTTGGTGCACTATGTTGCTGCTTTTGCAATGCTTCCGCCTGCCACACAGTACTATGACATCATAATGTGCTGCCATATTGTGCATCAGCAGGCAAATATATTCCTTAGTCAAAGATTGCCAAAAAACAAAACATTTTAACATATTGAAAATACAAAATGAATAAAATCACTCTGCACCACCCACCCCAGATTAGCAGGATTTAAAATTAGTCTTACTGAAGTGGGGAGGGGTGACACACACCTGGCTGCCCCCCACCCAACTCAAAATTGCATAGCAATGCTCCTGTACTTACCTACCAAGTTCAAGTTCAGCACATACATGGACAACTTTAGAGGAAAAAGTCATACACTAAGACATCTTGAAAGCACCTCAGCATATCACATCAGACACTAAACTAGCAGATTTGGAGGGGTGGAAGGGTCATATCCTCTGAAAAACACATGAAATCTATACAAAAATTGACATCCCCTGCTTTCAAAGAAATTATCAGCAACTTTTGCTGGTTTTGTAATCATCTAATAATTCATAACAAAAGAAAAATGGGATTAGCTTTAGAATTTTGTGAAACAGATTTCTCAACAAATCACATTTGTGCCATTGTGCTTTTGAATAATATATAATAACTTGTTCACACATTAACCCTCGCCCTAGGGGGAGGGGAGGGGGGGGGGCTGACAACCCCCTGTTTTTCTTGAATAACTTTTTACACATGCGGCGCATCTTACTGAAATTATCGGTAGCTGAGTTTACAACAATTATACGCAAGCTGTGAAAATTGTATTGAAATTGGTTCAGCAGTTTGGGAGATAATCTTGTTCTGATGACGTCATGTTGGTGGAAAAACGATAAATATTTGAAAAATGGAAGAAAACAGCGTTTTAAAGGAAATTGCAAACGCATTTCACCATGGATACAAAATGGCATTCTCTTTAAAATGACAATCTCGGATTTGCCAAACTTTGGGCTTTTGACCCCTAAAATAAAAATAAAAACGTTTTTTTTTGGGGAAAAATCCCCACAAAATCAAATTTTTCAAAGATTTTAGAAACACTGGAATAAATGTTAGCGAACTGAGTATGGGCAATACCCATACCAAATTTCAAAGCAATATCTTCGTTTTTGACTGAGTGATGGCTCCCTAAGTGTAAGAAACTGATGACGTCATTTTTTTTAATAACTTTTTTATACTTTTTTTTTGACAAGATACGAACAAATAATTACCTTTTCTGTATTTATGAGCCAAAACTGGTCTAGGAACATGCCTTTTTATTTACCTTTATCATTTCTAATTTTGAGGTTTCTGAAGAGCAAAATCGCTGTTCTGGACTTGGTAAATCCGAGGTCATTCACTTGACCTGGAAGGTCACCCGTTGACCTGAAACCTAAAGATCGCATACTGTTAGATTCCTCTCATGGCAGGAAACATGCTGGTTCTTACTGCATTGGTCTAAGTTGTTTGGTTTGGAAGTTAACAGGGGCCTGTCAGGCCCCCCCCTAGGGCGAAGGTGACAAAAGCTCATGTAGGGTGAGGCCCGGTGAGGGTTAAACAATTGGTAATGGCAACTGCCATAACCTAAGACACATCTTAACCCTGCACTTGTTATGCTATCATAATGAATGTTAGACAATACTGATCACCAATCAGTGCAAACACGGAGAAACTTTCCAGTACAGTACAAAAATAAAGTAATTCCGGCAAGTACCTGTACAGTAATTTACAAACATGAACAATCATTGGACAAGTTTTAGCTCAAGCCTCATGGCTTCATATTCTGAATGTTCGCACATCTCTCCCAAGGTATCGCACAGCTTTAGCTAATTATTGTGCTGATTCCAACTACCCATATTAAATTATAAAATTTGAAAGGTTTTGAGCAGTCCTCCAATCACCATGTCACTGGGTCTGATCACATACATGTCACTGATCACAATGGCGTCACCACAGTTACAAAATTTGTAGGGACAAGTCCAAGTGCACATGCATTTTAACATGGGGCCATATTAGGAAGGACTGAAAATTACTAGGGACAATGTCCCTAGCGTCTCCAGTGGTGGCAACACCCCGGTCCATGATTGACCAACTTCAGGTTTCAGTTTAGTCTGAGTCAGGTCACGGTTGAGTTGGTCCAGGGCAACCCTTCTATAAACAAACCCAGTATTCTGATTGAATGCATTAATAGGTGAAAGCACAAACAGGCAATTCAATTGGACTTGGCCTGTGCCTGGCATGGCTGGTCCATTTTGATGAACTATGCTATAGCGATCCTGATCCAGTGCTAACGGTGGTTTTTACTACAATATCAATATTGATATGGCAAATTTGGAAATTCTCAAACCTCAGATACCTTGTGAAATCTTCAAAAAGATACAATTCACAAACGTTTCCCTCAAACACAAAACAAGTACTATCTTACCCTAATCAACCATGACAAAGCATCTCCCAGTCCACAGATAAATGCAATTTAAATATGGATTATGGATGGACGGATGGACGGCAATAATAAAGAATTCACATAAGTGGGATCAAGGCCGTATATGAAAGGAGAGTCATCCGGGGATTTTAGCGTCCCAATCGCCGACATTAGCGTGACGTCACTGGTGCTGTGGTCCGACTCGGCTGTCCCCGCACTCGGTCGGTGCGGAGCGAATATTTCGAACGGGATACGGATAGTTGCGCCTGAGGTACGATCCTATTTAAGATTGAGTTTACCGCCGGTAATTATCCATCCCTTAATTCATGCTGAGGGGGAGACGGTCATGCGCTGCCTGGTCTGTGTGAGGGGCGACTGGCGAGACGGCCCTACGCTGCACCGGTCTGACTGAGGAGTGAGACGGCCATACGCTGCCCCAATCCGGCTGAGGGGAAGGGGGAGAGACGGCCATACGCTGCCCCGGTCTGGCTGAGGGGTGAGACGGCCATACGCTGCCCCGGTTTGACTGAGGGGCAAGGCGGCCATACGCTGCACCGGTCTGACTGAGGGGTGAGACGGCCATACGCTGCCCCGGTCTGACAGAGGGGGTGAGACGGCCATACGCTGGCCCGGTCCGGCTGAGGGGGAGACAGCCATACGCTGCCCCGGTTTGACTGAGGGGTGAGACGGCCATACGCTGCCCCGATCTGGCTGAGGGGCGAGACGGTCATACGCGGCACCGGTCTGACTGAGGGTTGAGACGGTCATACGCTGCCCCGGTTTGACTGAGGGGTGAGCCGGCCATACGCTGACCCGGCCTGGCTGAGGGGCAAGACGCTCATACGCTGCACCGGTCTGACTGAGGGTTGAGACGACCATACGCTGCCCCGGTCTGACTGAGGGGTGAGACGGCTATACGCTGCCCCGGTCCGGCTGAGGGGGGAGGGGGCATACGCTGCCCCGGTCTGGCTGAGGGGCGAGACGGCTTACGCTGCAGGTCTGACTGAGGGGTGAGACGGCCATACACTGCACCGGTTTGGCTGAGGGGCGAGACGGCATACGCTGCAGGTCTGACTGAGGGGTGAGGCGGCGATACGCTGCCCCAGTCCGGCTGAGAGGGGGGGGGGAGACGGCCATGCGCTGTCCCAGTCTGACTGAGGGGTGAGGCGGACATACGCTGCCTCGGTCTGGCTGAGCGGCGAGACGGGCATACGCTGCACCGGTACGGCTGAGGGACGAGACGGCCACACGCTGCCCTGGTCTGGCTGAGAGGCGAGGAATGACATTGTTTTCGCTTAATGTTCAAGATATGCTAAAAAAACCTTTAAATATCAAAATATCTTAAAAGCATAGACTTGCAACCTAACTACCTAACTTACTTATCTAACGGCGACGACTTCAAATTTCCGCTTGTCAACACCCGTCAAAAGACCGCAAAACGCTCGAAAGTGCAGCTGCGGCGACGGGCTGGCCACGACTGGACCAAAGCACCAGTGACGTCATCGCTAATGCTTGCCGTTCAGAAGCCGATAAACGGGGAATCCCGGGATGACACCCCCTGAGTGGGATTACGGCTTTCAGTGGGGTGTAAACAATGGACCTGTTCTATCTTAAACTGTGATCTGCAAAGGACAGCAAAACTCAACCAATAAACCGTGAGCTCCAACGGTGACAACGGTGACACCAACGCCACATCAGGGCAATAGAACACTGGGTACTCCAAAGTTTTTGTATACTATATACTACAAATATACTATAAAACTAGAAAACATACCAACAAATGAAGGTCACTACCAGATTTGGAATAATATACCAAATATGGATGCACAACATTCGCGGCAAGAATGGTGTTCGTGTTTCAATCAAGAATAATACAGATTTGTACAGCCTTTGCATTCACTCCCGTGCAGTGGCATTCTTCGTCACGGACGGCAGGGTATTTATTTGTCTGCGTCTCGCTTTATGTTCCAGTTTCTGGTTAGTTAGTGGAATGTATTTATAATTGAATTATTTAATTTTTGTCAGTTCTGTGAGCAGTCATTATCGTGTACAGCCTTGGAATTTGTGCCATTTTCTGGACTTTTTGGGTCCGAAGAATTTTGCCCTCTTCATATTCAATATTTCATATCAGGCCGTTCAATATTGTTTTCCCCGCAAGTTTGGTAAGACTTCGATCGGCCTTCGGCCTCGCTCGTAATATGCATCCTTGACACCTAACTGGCTGAATTTGGCGACACTGTGTTGAGATAATTTTGTATGTACTCATTGGTTATTTGCAGAACTTTGTACATACAAGTTATTGGTTCATGTCGTATTCTTCTGCATCTGGCTGTTGCGCTGAAGCGGCGGAGCCTGGACAGCTCAGCGGCGACTGCTGTGTGTTGAATAGTGCAAGTCTGATCGGGTCTGGTGCCGTTGTACTGTGACTGGCGCATGTGAGGCCTTCTGCATTTATATTGTTGCTAAGCGTGGCGTTGGTCCAGTCCCTGGGGTGCTTGACAAGGGATTAACTTGGTATGTATCTTAGGATGAGCAGTAATCGGCTCAGCAGTAGCAGAAGAGGGCTCCTGTAGTCGGCTATCTGGGGCTTCCCCAGCACAAGCGTTGATGTCGTGCAGTTTGTTTTCACATTCTGTTGTGTATTTTTCTCGGTGTGAAACATGTGTTATATAAAATATATGTGATTTATCTCATTATAAAGGCATTGCACATGATTTTAAACATTGGCAGATCCAGAGCAGTGGTTTCGGGCCTGGGGGATATAAAATATGTGATTGATCTCATTATAAAGGCATTGTACATGATTTTAATCATTGGCGGATCCAGAACGGTGGTTAATTTTGCTCTGATTTCAGTTTTTTTTGAGGGGGCAGGCATAGATAGATAGATAGATAGATAGATAGATAGATAGATGGATGGATGGATGGATGGATGGATGGATGGATGGATGGATGGATGGATGGATGGATGGATGGATGGATGGATGGATGGATGGATGGATGGATGGATGGATGGATGGATGGATGGATGGATGGATGGATGGATGGATGGATGGATGGATGGATGGATGGATGGATGGATGGATGGATGGATGGATGGATGGATGGATGGATGGATGGATGGATGGATGGATGGATGGATGGATGGATGGATGGATGGATGGATGGATGGATGGATGGATGGATGGATGGATGGATGGATGGATGGATGGATGGATGGATGGATGGATGGATGGATGGATGGATGGATGGATGGATGGATGGATGGATGGATGGATGGATGGATGGATGGATGGATGGATGGCTGGCTGGCTGGCTGGCTGGCTGGCTGGCTGGCTGGCTGGCTGGCTGGCTGGCTGGCTGGCTGGCTGGCTGGCTGGCTGGCTGGCTGGCTGGCTGGCTGGCTGGCTGGCTGGCTGGCTGGCTGGCTGGCTGGCTGGCTGGCTGGCTGGCTGGCTGGCTGGCTGGCTGGCTGGCTGGCTGGCTGGCTGGCTGGCTGGCTGGCTGGCTGGCTGGCTGGCTGGCTGGCTGGCTGGCTGGCTGGCTGGCTGGCTGGCTGGCTGGCTGGCTGGCTGGCTGGCTGGCTGGCTGGCTGGCTGGCTGGCTGGCTGGCTGGCTGGCTGGCTGGCTGGCTGGCTGGCTGGCTGGCTGGCTGGCTGGCTGGCTGGCTGGCTGGCTGGCTGGCTGGCTGGCTGGCTGGCTGGCTGGCTGGCTGGCTGGCTGGCTGGCTGGCTGGCTGGCTGGCTGGCTGGCTGGCTGGCTGGCTGGCTGGCTGGCTGGCTGGCTGGCTGGCTGGCTGGCTGGCTGGCTGGCTGGCTGGCTGGCTGGCTGGCTGGCTGGCTGGCTGGCTGGCTGGCTGGCTGGCTGGCTGGCTGGCTGGCTGGCTGGCTGGCTGGCTGGCTGGCTGGCTGGCTGGCTGGCTGGCTGGCTGGCTGGCTGGCTGGCTGGCTGGCTGGCTGGCTGGCTGGCTGGCTGGCTGGCTGGCTGGCTGGCTGGCTGGCTGGCTGGCTGGCTGGCTGGCTGGCTGGCTGGCTGGCTGGCTGGCTGGCTGGCTGGCTGGCTGGCTGGCTGGCTGGCTGGCTGGCTGGCTGGCTGGCTGGCTGGCTGGCTGGCTGGCTGGCTGGCTGGCTGGCTGGCTGGCTGGCTGGCTGGCTGGCTGGCTGGCTGGCTGGCTGGCTGGCTGGCTGGCTGGCTGGCTGGCTGGCTGGCTGGCTGGCTGGCTGGCTGGCTGGCTGGCTGGCTGGCTGGCTGGCTGGCTGGCTGGCTGGCTGGCTGGCTGGCTGGCTGGCTGGCTGGCTGGCTGGCTGGCTGGCTGGCTGGCTGGCTGGCTGGCTGGCTGGCTGGCTGGCTGGCTGGCTGGCTGGCTGGCTGGCTGGCTGGCTGGCTGGCTGGCTGGCTGGCTGGCTGGCTGGCTGGCTGGCTGGCTGGCTGGCTGGCTGGCTGGCTGGCTGGCTGGCTGGCTGGCTGGCTGGCTGGCTGGCTGGCTGGCTGGCTGGCTGGCTGGCTGGCTGGCTGGCTGGCTGGCTGGCTGGCTGGCTGGCTGGCTGGCTGGCTGGCTGGCTGGCTGGCTGGCTGGCTGGCTGGCTGGCTGGCTGGCTGGCTGGCTGGCTGGCTGGCTGGCTGGCTGGCTGGCTGGCTGGCTGGCTGGCTGGCTGGCTGGCTGGCTGGCTGGCTGGCTGGCTGGCTGGCTGGCTGGCTGGCTGGCTGGCTGGCTGGCTGGCTGGCTGGCTGGCTGGCTGGCTGGCTGGCTGGCTGGCTGGCTGGCTGGCTGGCTGGCTGGCTGGCTGGCTGGCTGGCTGGCTGGCTGGCTGGCTGGCTGGCTGGCTGGCTGGCTGGCTGGCTGGCTGGCTGGCTGGCTGGCTGGCTGGCTGGCTGGCTGGCTGGCTGGCTGGCTGGCTGGCTGGCTGGCTGGCTGGCTGGCTGGCTGGCTGGCTGGCTGGCTGGCTGGCTGGCTGGCTGGCTGGCTGGCTGGCTGGCTGGCTGGCTGGCTGGCTGGCTGGCTGGCTGGCTGGCTGGCTGGCTGGCTGGCTGGCTGGCTGGCTGGCTGGCTGGCTGGCTGGCTGGCTGGCTGGCTGGCTGGCTGGCTGGCTGGCTGGCTGGCTGGCTGGCTGGCTGGCTGGCTGGCTGGCTGGCTGGCTGGCTGGCTGGCTGGCTGGCTGGCTGGCTGGCTGGCTGGCTGGCTGGCTGGCTGGCTGGCTGGCTGGCTGGCTGGCTGGCTGGCTGGCTGGCTGGCTGGCTGGCTGGCTGGCTGGCTGGCTGGCTGGCTGGCTGGCTGGCTGGCTGGCTGGCTGGCTGGCTGGCTGGCTGGCTGGCTGGCTGGCTGGCTGGCTGGCTGGCTGGCTGGCTGGCTGGCTGGCTGGCTGGCTGGCTGGCTGGCTGGCTGGCTGGCTGGCTGGCTGGCTGGCTGGCTGGCTGGCTGGCTGGCTGGCTGGCTGGCTGGCTGGCTGGCTGGCTGGCTGGCTGGCTGGCTGGCTGGCTGGCTGGCTGGCTGGCTGGCTGGCTGGCTGGCTGGCTGGCTGGCTGGCTGGCTGGCTGGCTGGCTGGCTGGCTGGCTGGCTGGCTGGCTGGCTGGCTGGCTGGCTGGCTGGCTGGCTGGCTGGCTGGCTGGCTGGCTGGCTGGCTGGCTGGCTGGCTGGCTGGCTGGCTGGCTGGCTGGCTGGCTGGCTGGCTGGCTGGCTGGCTGGCTGGCTGGCTGGCTGGCTGGCTGGCTGGCTGGCTGGCTGGCTGGCTGGCTGGCTGGCTGGCTGGCTGGCTGGCTGGCTGGCTGGCTGGCTGGCTGGCTGGCTGGCTGGCTGGCTGGCTGGCTGGCTGGCTGGCTGGCTGGCTGGCTGGCTGGCTGGCTGGCTGGCTGGCTGGCTGGCTGGCTGGCTGGCTGGCTGGCTGGCTGGCTGGCTGGCTGGCTGGCTGGCTGGCTGGCTGGCTGGCTGGCTGGCTGGCTGGCTGGCTGGCTGGCTGGCTGGCTGGCTGGCTGGCTGGCTGGCTGGCTGGCTGGCTGGCTGGCTGGCTGGCTGGCTGGCTGGCTGGCTGGCTGGCTGGCTGGCTGGCTGGCTGGCTGGCTGGCTGGCTGGCTGGCTGGCTGGCTGGCTGGCTGGCTGGCTGGCTGGCTGGCTGGCTGGCTGGCTGGCTGGCTGGCTGGCTGGCTGGCTGGCTGGCTGGCTGGCTGGCTGGCTGGCTGGCTGGCTGGCTGGCTGGCTGGCTGGCTGGCTGGCTGGCTGGCTGGCTGGCTGGCTGGCTGGCTGGCTGGCTGGCTGGCTGGCTGGCTGGCTGGCTGGCTGGCTGGCTGGCTGGCTGGCTGGCTGGCTGGCTGGCTGGCTGGCTGGCTGGCTGGCTGGCTGGCTGGCTGGCTGGCTGGCTGGCTGGCTGGCTGGCTGGCTGGCTGGCTGGCTGGCTGGCTGGCTGGCTGGCTGGCTGGCTGGCTGGCTGGCTGGCTGGCTGGCTGGCTGGCTGGCTGGCTGGCTGGCTGGCTGGCTGGCTGGCTGGCTGGCTGGCTGGCTGGCTGGCTGGCTGGCTGGCTGGCTGGCTGGCTGGCTGGCTGGCTGGCTGGCTGGCTGGCTGGCTGGCTGGCTGGCTGGCTGGCTGGCTGGCTGGCTGGCTGGCTGGCTGGCTGGCTGGCTGGCTGGCTGGCTGGCTGGCTGGCTGGCTGGCTGGCTGGCTGGCTGGCTGGCTGGCTGGCTGGCTGGCTGGCTGGCTGGCTGGCTGGCTGGCTGGCTGGCTGGCTGGCTGGCTGGCTGGCTGGCTGGCTGGCTGGCTGGCTGGCTGGCTGGCTGGCTGGCTGGCTGGCTGGCTGGCTGGCTGGCTGGCTGGCTGGCTGGCTGGCTGGCTGGCTGGCTGGCTGGCTGGCTGGCTGGCTGGCTGGCTGGCTGGCTGGCTGGCTGGCTGGCTGGCTGGCTGGCTGGCTGGCTGGCTGGCTGGCTGGCTGGCTGGCTGGCTGGCTGGCTGGCTGGCTGGCTGGCTGGCTGGCTGGCTGGCTGGCTGGCTGGCTGGCTGGCTGGCTGGCTGGCTGGCTGGCTGGCTGGCTGGCTGGCTGGCTGGCTGGCTGGCTGGCTGGCTGGCTGGCTGGCTGGCTGGCTGGCTGGCTGGCTGGCTGGCTGGCTGGCTGGCTGGCTGGCTGGCTGGCTGGCTGGCTGGCTGGCTGGCTGGCTGGCTGGCTGGCTGGCTGGCTGGCTGGCTGGCTGGCTGGCTGGCTGGCTGGCTGGCTGGCTGGCTGGCTGGCTGGCTGGCTGGCTGGCTGGCTGGCTGGCTGGCTGGCTGGCTGGCTGGCTGGCTGGCTGGCTGGCTGGCTGGCTGGCTGGCTGGCTGGCTGGCTGGCTGGCTGGCTGGCTGGCTGGCTGGCTGGCTGGCTGGCTGGCTGGCTGGCTGGCTGGCTGGCTGGCTGGCTGGCTGGCTGGCTGGCTGGCTGGCTGGCTGGCTGGCTGGCTGGCTGGCTGGCTGGCTGGCTGGCTGGCTGGCTGGCTGGCTGGCTGGCTGGCTGGCTGGCTGGCTGGCTGGCTGGCTGGCTGGCTGGCTGGCTGGCTGGCTGGCTGGCTGGCTGGCTGGCTGGCTGGCTGGCTGGCTGGCTGGCTGGCTGGCTGGCTGGCTGGCTGGCTGGCTGGCTGGCTGGCTGGCTGGCTGGCTGGCTGGCTGGCTGGCTGGCTGGCTGGCTGGCTGGCTGGCTGGCTGGCTGGCTGGCTGGCTGGCTGGCTGGCTGGCTGGCTGGCTGGCTGGCTGGCTGGCTGGCTGGCTGGCTGGCTGGCTGGCTGGCTGGCTGGCTGGCTGGCTGGCTGGCTGGCTGGCTGGCTGGCTGGCTGGCTGGCTGGCTGGCTGGCTGGCTGGCTGGCTGGCTGGCTGGCTGGCTGGCTGGCTGGCTGGCTGGCTGGCTGGCTGGCTGGCTGGCTGGCTGGCTGGCTGGCTGGCTGGCTGGCTGGCTGGCTGGCTGGCTGGCTGGCTGGCTGGCTGGCTGGCTGGCTGGCTGGCTGGCTGGCTGGCTGGCTGGCTGGCTGGCTGGCTGGCTGGCTGGCTGGCTGGCTGGCTGGCTGGCTGGCTGGCTGGCTGGCTGGCTGGCTGGCTGGCTGGCTGGCTGGCTGGCTGGCTGGCTGGCTGGCTGGCTGGCTGGCTGGCTGGCTGGCTGGCTGGCTGGCTGGCTGGCTGGCTGGCTGGCTGGCTGGCTGGCTGGCTGGCTGGCTGGCTGGCTGGCTGGCTGGCTGGCTGGCTGGCTGGCTGGCTGGCTGGCTGGCTGGCTGGCTGGCTGGCTGGCTGGCTGGCTGGCTGGCTGGCTGGCTGGCTGGCTGGCTGGCTGGCTGGCTGGCTGGCTGGCTGGCTGGCTGGCTGGCTGGCTGGCTGGCTGGCTGGCTGGCTGGCTGGCTGGCTGGCTGGCTGGCTGGCTGGCTGGCTGGCTGGCTGGCTGGCTGGCTGGCTGGCTGGCTGGCTGGCTGGCTGGCTGGCTGGCTGGCTGGCTGGCTGGCTGGCTGGCTGGCTGGCTGGCTGGCTGGCTGGCTGGCTGGCTGGCTGGCTGGCTGGCTGGCTGGCTGGCTGGCTGGCTGGCTGGCTGGCTGGCTGGCTGGCTGGCTGGCTGGCTGGCTGGCTGGCTGGCTGGCTGGCTGGCTGGCTGGCTGGCTGGCTGGCTGGCTGGCTGGCTGGCTGGCTGGCTGGCTGGCTGGCTGGCTGGCTGGCTGGCTGGCTGGCTGGCTGGCTGGCTGGCTGGCTGGCTGGCTGGCTGGCTGGCTGGCTGGCTGGCTGGCTGGCTGGCTGGCTGGCTGGCTGGCTGGCTGGCTGGCTGGCTGGCTGGCTGGCTGGCTGGCTGGCTGGCTGGCTGGCTGGCTGGCTGGCTGGCTGGCTGGCTGGCTGGCTGGCTGGCTGGCTGGCTGGCTGGCTGGCTGGCTGGCTGGCTGGCTGGCTGGCTGGCTGGCTGGCTGGCTGGCTGGCTGGCTGGCTGGCTGGCTGGCTGGCTGGCTGGCTGGCTGGCTGGCTGGCTGGCTGGCTGGCTGGCTGGCTGGCTGGCTGGCTGGCTGGCTGGCTGGCTGGCTGGCTGGCTGGCTGGCTGGCTGGCTGGCTGGCTGGCTGGCTGGCTGGCTGGCTGGCTGGCTGGCTGGCTGGCTGGCTGGCTGGCTGGCTGGCTGGCTGGCTGGCTGGCTGGCTGGCTGGCTGGCTGGCTGGCTGGCTGGCTGGCTGGCTGGCTGGCTGGCTGGCTGGCTGGCTGGCTGGCTGGCTGGCTGGCTGGCTGGCTGGCTGGCTGGCTGGCTGGCTGGCTGGCTGGCTGGCTGGCTGGCTGGCTGGCTGGCTGGCTGGCTGGCTGGCTGGCTGGCTGGCTGGCTGGCTGGCTGGCTGGCTGGCTGGCTGGCTGGCTGGCTGGCTGGCTGGCTGGCTGGCTGGCTGGCTGGCTGGCTGGCTGGCTGGCTGGCTGGCTGGCTGGCTGGCTGGCTGGCTGGCTGGCTGGCTGGCTGGCTGGCTGGCTGGCTGGCTGGCTGGCTGGCTGGCTGGCTGGCTGGCTGGCTGGCTGGCTGGCTGGCTGGCTGGCTGGCTGGCTGGCTGGCTGGCTGGCTGGCTGGCTGGCTGGCTGGCTGGCTGGCTGGCTGGCTGGCTGGCTGGCTGGCTGGCTGGCTGGCTGGCTGGCTGGCTGGCTGGCTGGCTGGCTGGCTGGCTGGCTGGCTGGCTGGCTGGCTGGCTGGCTGGCTGGCTGGCTGGCTGGCTGGCTGGCTGGCTGGCTGGCTGGCTGGCTGGCTGGCTGGCTGGCTGGCTGGCTGGCTGGCTGGCTGGCTGGCTGGCTGGCTGGCTGGCTGGCTGGCTGGCTGGCTGGCTGGCTGGCTGGCTGGCTGGCTGGCTGGCTGGCTGGCTGGCTGGCTGGCTGGCTGGCTGGCTGGCTGGCTGGCTGGCTGGCTGGCTGGCTGGCTGGCTGGCTGGCTGGCTGGCTGGCTGGCTGGCTGGCTGGCTGGCTGGCTGGCTGGCTGGCTGGCTGGCTGGCTGGCTGGCTGGCTGGCTGGCTGGCTGGCTGGCTGGCTGGCTGGCTGGCTGGCTGGCTGGCTGGCTGGCTGGCTGGCTGGCTGGCTGGCTGGCTGGCTGGCTGGCTGGCTGGCTGGCTGGCTGGCTGGCTGGCTGGCTGGCTGGCTGGCTGGCTGGCTGGCTGGCTGGCTGGCTGGCTGGCTGGCTGGCTGGCTGGCTGGCTGGCTGGCTGGCTGGCTGGCTGGCTGGCTGGCTGGCTGGCTGGCTGGCTGGCTGGCTGGCTGGCTGGCTGGCTGGCTGGCTGGCTGGCTGGCTGGCTGGCTGGCTGGCTGGCTGGCTGGCTGGCTGGCTGGCTGGCTGGCTGGCTGGCTGGCTGGCTGGCTGGCTGGCTGGCTGGCTGGCTGGCTGGCTGGCTGGCTGGCTGGCTGGCTGGCTGGCTGGCTGGCTGGCTGGCTGGCTGGCTGGCTGGCTGGCTGGCTGGCTGGCTGGCTGGCTGGCTGGCTGGCTGGCTGGCTGGCTGGCTGGCTGGCTGGCTGGCTGGCTGGCTGGCTGGCTGGCTGGCTGGCTGGCTGGCTGGCTGGCTGGCTGGCTGGCTGGCTGGCTGGCTGGCTGGCTGGCTGGCTGGCTGGCTGGCTGGCTGGCTGGCTGGCTGGCTGGCTGGCTGGCTGGCTGGCTGGCTGGCTGGCTGGCTGGCTGGCTGGCTGGCTGGCTGGCTGGCTGGCTGGCTGGCTGGCTGGCTGGCTGGCTGGCTGGCTGGCTGGCTGGCTGGCTGGCTGGCTGGCTGGCTGGCTGGCTGGCTGGCTGGCTGGCTGGCTGGCTGGCTGGCTGGCTGGCTGGCTGGCTGGCTGGCTGGCTGGCTGGCTGGCTGGCTGGCTGGCTGGCTGGCTGGCTGGCTGGCTGGCTGGCTGGCTGGCTGGCTGGCTGGCTGGCTGGCTGGCTGGCTGGCTGGCTGGCTGGCTGGCTGGCTGGCTGGCTGGCTGGCTGGCTGGCTGGCTGGCTGGCTGGCTGGCTGGCTGGCTGGCTGGCTGGCTGGCTGGCTGGCTGGCTGGCTGGCTGGCTGGCTGGCTGGCTGGCTGGCTGGCTGGCTGGCTGGCTGGCTGGCTGGCTGGCTGGCTGGCTGGCTGGCTGGCTGGCTGGCTGGCTGGCTGGCTGGCTGGCTGGCTGGCTGGCTGGCTGGCTGGCTGGCTGGCTGGCTGGCTGGCTGGCTGGCTGGCTGGCTGGCTGGCTGGCTGGCTGGCTGGCTGGCTGGCTGGCTGGCTGGCTGGCTGGCTGGCTGGCTGGCTGGCTGGCTGGCTGGCTGGCTGGCTGGCTGGCTGGCTGGCTGGCTGGCTGGCTGGCTGGCTGGCTGGCTGGCTGGCTGGCTGGCTGGCTGGCTGGCTGGCTGGCTGGCTGGCTGGCTGGCTGGCTGGCTGGCTGGCTGGCTGGCTGGCTGGCTGGCTGGCTGGCTGGCTGGCTGGCTGGCTGGCTGGCTGGCTGGCTGGCTGGCTGGCTGGCTGGCTGGCTGGCTGGCTGGCTGGCTGGCTGGCTGGCTGGCTGGCTGGCTGGCTGGCTGGCTGGCTGGCTGGCTGGCTGGCTGGCTGGCTGGCTGGCTGGCTGGCTGGCTGGCTGGCTGGCTGGCTGGCTGGCTGGCTGGCTGGCTGGCTGGCTGGCTGGCTGGCTGGCTGGCTGGCTGGCTGGCTGGCTGGCTGGCTGGCTGGCTGGCTGGCTGGCTGGCTGGCTGGCTGGCTGGCTGGCTGGCTGGCTGGCTGGCTGGCTGGCTGGCTGGCTGGCTGGCTGGCTGGCTGGCTGGCTGGCTGGCTGGCTGGCTGGCTGGCTGGCTGGCTGGCTGGCTGGCTGGCTGGCTGGCTGGCTGGCTGGCTGGCTGGCTGGCTGGCTGGCTGGCTGGCTGGCTGGCTGGCTGGCTGGCTGGCTGGCTGGCTGGCTGGCTGGCTGGCTGGCTGGCTGGCTGGCTGGCTGGCTGGCTGGCTGGCTGGCTGGCTGGCTGGCTGGCTGGCTGGCTGGCTGGCTGGCTGGCTGGCTGGCTGGCTGGCTGGCTGGCTGGCTGGCTGGCTGGCTGGCTGGCTGGCTGGCTGGCTGGCTGGCTGGCTGGCTGGCTGGCTGGCTGCTGGCTGGCTGGCTGGCTGGCTGGCTGGCTGGCTGGCTGGCTGGCTGGCTGGCTGGCTGGCTGGCTGGCTGGCTGGCTGCTGGCTGGCTGGCTGGCTGGCTGGCTGGCTGGCTGGCTGGCTGGCTGGCTGGCTGGCTGGCTGGCTGGCTGGCTGGCTGGCTGGCTGGCTGGCTGGCTGGCTGGCTGGCTGGCTGGCTGGCTGGCTGGCTGGCTGGCTGGCTGGCTGGCTGGCTGGCTGGCTGGCTGGCTGGCTGGCTGGCTGGCTGGCTGGCTGGCTGGCTGGCTGGCTGGCTGGCTGGCTGGCTGGCTGGCTGGCTGGCTGGCTGGCTGGCTGGCTGGCTGGCTGGCTGGCTGCTGGCTGGCTGGCTGGCTGCTGGCTGCTGGCTGGCTGGCTGGCTGGCTGGCTGGCTGGCTGGGCTGGCTGGCTGGCTGGCTGGCTGGCTGGCTGGCTGGCTGGCTGGCTGGCTGGCTGGCTGGCTGGCTGGCTGGCTGGCTGGCTGGCTGGCTGGCTGGCTGGCTGCTGGCTGGCTGCTGGCTGGCTGGCTGGCTGCTGGCTGGCTGGCTGGCTGGCTGGCTGGCTGGCTGGCTGGCTGGCTGGCTGGCTGGCTGGCTGGCTGGCTGGCTGGCTGGCTGGCTGGCTGGCTGGCTGGCTGGCTGGCTGGCTGGGCTGGCTGGCTGGCTGGCTGGCTGGCTGGCTGGCTGGCTGGCTGGCTGGCTGGCTGGCTGGCTGGCTGGCTGGCTGGCTGGCTGGCTGGCTGGCTGGCTGGCTGGCTGGCTGGCTGGCTGCTGGCTGGCTGGCTGGCTGGCTGGCTGGCTGGCTGGCTGGCTGGCTGGCTGGCTGGCTGGCTGGCTGGCTGGCTGGCTGGCTGGCTGGCTGGCTGGCTGGCTGGCTGGCTGGCTGGCTGGCTGGCTGGCTGGCTGGCTGGCTGGCTGGCTGGCTGGCTGGCTGGCTGGCTGGCTGGCTGGCTGGCTGGCTGGCTGGCTGGCTGGCTGGCTGGCTGGCTGGCTGGCTGGCTGGCTGGCTGGCTGGCTGGCTGGCTGGCTGGCTGGCCTGGCTGGCTGGCTGGCTGGCTGGCTGGCTGGCTGGCTGGCTGGCTGGCTGGCTGGCTGGCTGGCTGGCTGGCTGGCTGGCTGGCTGGCTGGCTGGCTGGCTGGGCTGGCTGGCTGGCTGGCTGGCTGGCTGGCTGCTGGCTGGCTGGCTGGCTGGCTGGCTGGCTGGCTGGCTGGCTGGCTGGCTGGCTGGCTGGCTGGCTGGCTGGCTGGCTGGCTGGCTGGCTGGCTGGCTGGCTGGCTGGCTGGCTGGCTGGCTGGCTGGCTGGCTGGCTGGCTGGCTGGCTGGCTGGCTGGCTGGCTGGCTGGCTGGCTGGCTGGCTGGCTGGCTGGCTGGCTGGCTGGCTGGCTGGCTGCTGGCTGGCTGGCTGGCTGGCTGGCTGCTGGCTGGCTGGCTGGCTGGCTGGCTGGCTGGCTGGCTGGCTGGCTGGCTGGCTGGCTGGCTGGCTGGCTGGCTGGCTGCTGGCTGGCTGGCTGGCTGGCTGGCTGGCTGGCTGGCTGGCTGGCTGGCTGGCTGGCTGCTGGCTGGCTGCTGCTGGCTGGCTGGCTGGCTGGCTGGCTGGCTGGCTGGCTGGCTGGCTGGCTGGCTGGCTGGCTGGCTGGCTGGCTGGCTGGCTGGCTGGCTGGCTGGCTGGCTGGCTGGCTGGCTGGCTGGCTGGCTGGCTGGCTGGCTGGCTGGCTGGCTGGCTGGCTGGCTGGCTGGCTGGCTGGCTGGCTGGCTGGCTGGCTGGCTGGCTGGCTGGCTGGCTGGCTGGCTGGCTGGCTGGCTGGCTGGCTGGCTGGCTGGCTGGCTGGCTGGCTGGCTGGCTGGCTGCTGGCTGGCTGGCTGGCTGGCTGGCTGGCTGGCTGGCTGGCTGGCTGGCTGGCTGGCTGGCTGGCTGGCTGGCTGGCTGGCTGGCTGGCTGGCTGGCTGGCTGGCTGGCTGGCTGGCTGGCTGGCTGGCTGGCTGGCTGGCTGGCTGGCTGGCTGGCTGGCTGGCTGGCTGGCTGGCTGGCTGGCTGGCTGCTGGCTGGCTGGCTGGCTGGCTGCTGGCTGGCTGGCTGCTGGCTGCTGGCTGGCTGGCTGCTGGCTGGCTGGCTGGCTGGCTGGCTGGCTGGCTGGCTGGCTGGCTGGCTGGCTGGCTGGCTGGCTGGCTGGCTGGCTGGCTGGCTGGCTGGCTGGCTGGCTGGCTGGCTGCTGGCTGGCTGGCTGGCTGGCTGGCTGGCTGGCTGGCTGGCTGGCTGGCTGGCTGGCTGGCTGGCTGGCTGGCTGGCTGGCTGGCTGGCTGGCTGGCTGGCTGGCTGGCTGGCTGGCTGGCTGGCTGGCTGGCTGGCTGGCTGGCTGGCTGGCTGGCTGGCTGGCTGCTGGCTGGCTGGCTGGCTGGCTGGCTGGCTGGCTGGCTGCTGGCTGGCTGGCTGGCTGGCTGGCTGGCTGGCTGGCTGGCTGGCTGGCTGGCTGGCTGGCTGGCTGGCTGGCTGGCTGGCTGCTGGCTGGCTGGCTGGCTGGCTGGCTGGCTGGCTGGCTGGCTGGCTGGCTGGCTGGCTGGCTGGCTGGCTGGCTGGCTGGCTGGCTGGCTGGCTGGCTGGCTGGCTGGCTGGCTGGCTGGCTGGCTGGCTGGCTGGCTGGCTGGCTGGCTGGCTGGCTGGCTGGCTGGCTGGCTGCTGGCTGGCTGGCTGGCTGGCTGCTGGCTGGCTGGCTGGCTGCTGCTGGCTGGCTGGCTGGCTGGCTGGCTGGCTGGCTGGCTGGCTGGCTGGCTGGCTGGCTGCTGCTGGCTGGCTGGCTGGCTGGCTGGCTGGCTGGCTGGCTGCTGGCTGGCTGGCTGGCTGCTGCTGGCTGGCTGGCTGGCTGGCTGGCTGGCTGGCTGGCTGGCTGGCTGGCTGGCTGGCTGGCTGGCTGCTGGCTGGCTGGCTGGCTGGCTGGCTGGCTGGCTGGCTGGCTGGCTGGCTGGCTGGCTGGCTGGCTGGCTGGCTG
Organism: Chirona hameri; assembly: GCA_036785665.1. Taxonomy (NCBI): domain Eukaryota; kingdom Metazoa; phylum Arthropoda; class Thecostraca; order Balanomorpha; family Balanidae; genus Chirona; species Chirona hameri. The sequence continues at coordinate 54,677 of JAXIVJ010008277.1, forward strand.
GCTGGCTGGCTGGCTGGCTGGCTGGCTGGCTGGCTGGCTGGCTGGCTGGCTGCTGCTGCTGGCTGGCTGGCTGGCTGGCTGGCTGGCTGGCTGGCTGCTGGCTGGCTGGCTGGCTGGCTGGCTGCTGGCTGGCTGGCTGGCTGGCTGGCTGGCTGGCTGGCTGGCTGGCTGGCTGGCTGGCTGGCTGGCTGGCTGGCTGGCTGGCTGGCTGGCTGGCTGGCTGGCTGGCTGGCTGGCTGGCTGGCTGGCTGGCTGGCTGCTGGCTGGCTGGCTGGCTGGCTGGCTGGCTGGCTGGCTGGCTGGCTGGCTGGCTGGCTGGCTGGCTGGCTGGCTGGCTGGCTGGCTGGCTGGCTGGCTGGCTGGCTGGCTGGCTGGCTGGCTGGCTGGCTGGCTGGCTGGCTGGCTGGCTGGCTGGCTGGCTGGCTGGGCTGGCTGGCTGGCTGGCTGGCTGGCTGGCTGGCTGGCTGGCTGCTGGCTGGCTGGCTGGCTGGCTGGCTGGCTGGCTGGCTGGCTGGCTGGCTGGCTGGCTGGCTGCTGGCTGGCTGGCTGGCTGGCTGCTGGCTGGCTGGCTGGCTGGCTGGCTGGCTGGCTGGCTGGCTGGCTGGCTGGCTGGCTGGCTGGCTGGCTGGCTGGCTGGCTGGCTGGCTGGCTGGCTGGCTGGCTGGGCTGCTGGCTGGCTGGCTGGCTGGCTGGCTGGCTGGCTGGCTGGCTGGCTGGCTGGCTGGCTGGCTGGCTGGCTGGCTGGCTGGCTGGCTGGCTGGCTGGCTGGCTGGCTGGCTGGCTGGCTGGCTGGCTGGCTGGCTGGCTGGCTGGCTGGCTGGCTGGCTGGCTGGCTGGCTGGCTGGCTGGCTGGCTGGCTGGCTGGCTGGCTGGCTGGCTGGCTGCTGGCTGGCTGGCTGGCTGGCTGGCTGGCTGGCTGGCTGCTGGCTGGCTGGCTGGCTGGCTGGCTGGCTGGCTGGCTGGCTGGCTGGCTGGCTGGCTGGCTGGCTGGCTGGCTGGCTGGCTGGCTGGCTGGCTGGCTGGCTGGCTGGCTGGCTGGCTGGCTGGCTGGCTGGCTGGCTGGCTGGCTGGCTGGCTGGCTGGCTGGCTGGCTGGCTGGCTGGCTGGCTGGCTGGCTGGCTGGCTGGCTGGCTGGCTGGCTGGCTGGCTGGCTGGCTGGCTGGCTGGCTGGCTGGCTGGCTGGCTGGCTGGCTGGCTGGCTGGCTGGCTGGCTGGCTGGCTGGCTGGCTGGCTGGCTGGCTGGCTGGCTGGCTGGCTGGCTGGCTGGCTGGCTGGCTGGCTGGCTGGCTGGCTGGCTGGCTGGCTGGCTGGCTGGCTGGCTGGCTGGCTGGCTGGCTGGCTGGCTGGCTGGCTGGCTGGCTGGCTGGCTGGCTGGCTGGCTGGCTGGCTGGCTGGCTGGCTGGCTGGCTGGCTGGCTGGCTGGCTGGCTGGCTGGCTGGCTGGCTGGCTGGCTGGCTGGCTGGCTGGCTGGCTGGCTGGCTGGCTGGCTGGCTGGCTGGTGGCTGGCTGGCTGGCTGGCTGGCTGGCTGGCTGGCTGGCTGGCTGGCTGGCTGGCTGGCTGGCTGGCTGGCTGGCTGGCTGGCTGGCTGGCTGGCTGGCTGGCTGGCTGGCTGGCTGGCTGGCTGGCTGGCTGGTGGCTGGCTGGCTGGCTGGCTGGCTGGCTGGCTGGCTGGCTGGCTGGGCTGGCT